>MJUU01002623.1:0-11699 GCA_002080025.1 Modiolus philippinarum | reverse complement strand
ACCAGTGAACCAGATGTAATTAAACCACCCGTCAACCAACATGGGCATTGTTGCTAAAAATGAAACCTACGGGGAATAGTAAATTCAAAAACATTTACAGATACAGGACAATTATGACAAGATCTTCTTCGACTGCAGTAAATAATTATTCTGCTATATTGGAGTAATTGCCATTTTTTGTCGATATTTCACATTTTTACCCCTTTTTAGCTCATCTGGTTCAATTCAAAAATTGTGTCTGGCTTGTCCGCACCTCATCCAAGGTGGTCGCGAGCGGTAAACATAATTTAACGTAGGGACCCTATGGGAAATGAATTCAAAGATCTTCTCCTCTGAAACTAAAAAGCCAATTGGAACCAAACTTGGTCACAATGGTCCTTGGGTGGTCCTCTTGGGTTTGTAATTTTTATGTTTGTACCTTATCCAAGATGGCAGCCAGCAGGGAACATATTTGTAACATTGGGCCCTATGGAAAATACATTCAAAGATCTTATGTTCTGAAACCCCTTAGTCAATTGGAACAAAACTTGGTCACAAGATTCCTTGTTTGGTCCTCTTCAAGGTTTGTGATTTTTATGTTCGTACCTTATCAAAGATGGCTTCCAGTGCTGAACATAGCACCCTTTGGGAAATGCATTCAAAGATCTTCTCTGAAACTAGTAAGCCAATGGGAACCAAACTTGGTCACAATACTCCTTGGGTAGTCCTCTTCAGCCAGTGGGGAACATGGTGTAAGATAGAGACCCTATGGGAAATGCATTCAGAGATCTTCTCCTCTGAAAATACCAAACGAATTGGAATCAAACTTGGTCACAATAGTCCTTCTTTGGTCCCCTTCAAACTTTGTGATTTTTATGTTTTTACCTCATATAAGAAGACCGCCAGTACGGAACATGGTTTAACATAGGACCCTATGGGAAATGCATTTAAAGATCTTATTTTCTGAAACTGGTTAAATAATTTTTGTTAAATTAAAAAAAAAAATATTCCTAGGGTGACCCTCTTCAAAGTTTGTGAATTTTATGTTCGTTTCTCATCCAAGATAGCTGCCAGCGAGGAACATAGTTTTAACATAGGATATTGTTCAGCATAGGAACAAGGTGAGCGATCCAGACTCTTGAAAGTCTCTTATTTGGTTAATATTATATGCAATTTTTCGCTAAATGTATTTAACGGATACTGAAAATAATTTAATTTTGAATGTAATACATTTTCTGATTGGTTAAAAAGTTTAGGTTTATTTCCACTGTTGCCATTGTCACAACAGTTATTTCACGGTCGTCACTATGATTGGACAGATCGTTACAATGTTTCTAGATATGTCTCCAGTTAGAACGGTAAACGGAGATATAAGTACATTGGTATAGGTAGAGAACAAGCATACTTTTTGTAAATATGAATCCGAATCTGAGGAAAAAATATACAGAGGAGGACGTGATTAAAATAAGAGTCTCTGATCGAGAATATCTTTGTGCAGTTTTTAATACTGGTTTTTAAACAGAATATTGGAATTCCAATGGACAAACTGTGCACCTCTTTCAGCCGATCTGTTTCTCCACTCTTATGAAGCTGAATTCATCGAAGGGTTCTTAAAAATACGGATAAAAAAACTAACAAAATACTTTAATTGCAGCTTCCTTTATATATTTGTCAATAAACAATCCTCGCTTTGGTGATTTTCTTCATCTTATGCACCCGAAAGAGCTCGAAATTCAGGATACTACAGACACTGCCACACCGGCCTCATTCCTTGACCTTCATCTTGAAATTGACAACAGAGGTAGGCTACAAACTAGGCTGTATATGATACACGCGAGGACTTCACTTTTCCAATTAGTCAACTTCCCTTATCTTTGTATCAACATTCCAACAGAAGCTGCATATGAAGTTTACATCTTCAAACTCATTCAAGCTCAAGAGCATGTGGTCGATAAAGTGACTTTCTTGATAGAGCCCGGTTGCTCACAAATAGGCTACTTAAACAGGGTATGCTACCCTTAACTTGAAGTCATCAATATTGACACCGCGATCTTGTGCACTGCTATGGGATATAAGATGACAACATATCTATCCCTTCAACAGCTCAAGAGTGCAGCTGATCTCATCCATGGTTTTAAACTGGGTCCATGTTGTTTATCTGTATATGTGTCTCTATTTTTCTCTACTGTTCCGCACTTGTGTGATGTCTTTGTATCTGTGTTTCAAATGTTGCCATTGTCTTTGGATTATTATTATTTTAGTGTGACAGTTCGGTTCTCACTTACTTCACAAAAGCGAATAGTCATCTTTTAGTAGACCAAGAATTTATAACCGAGTTGACAGACACCGACTATGACAATACATCGGCAAACGAATACCGAAGCAAGAACGAGAAAAGGGGAAATTCTAAAATCATAAATCCAAAATCACGGCAATTCACAGCATCACGAAATGAGACAGTATGACAAAGACAAAACAAATAAACAAAAAAGAACAAAAACGTCACAAAACTAAATCATTAGGTGTTCCGGAAGCATGATCTCCTCCACGCGTGGAGCAGATCATGCTTACCCTTCCGGAGCACCTGATGATACCTCAGTTTTTATAGGGGTTCTTACTGCTAGTGCTTTAGTTTTTTGACGTTCTTGTTCTTTTTTGTTTATTTGTTTTGTCTTTGTCATACTGTCTCAATTCGTGTTGCTGTGAATTGCCGTGATTTTGGATTTATGATTTAAGAATTTCCCCTTTTCAGAACGAAACCAGGAATGTTTATAAAGGAGCTTCCTTACATCATTCCTGTAAAGTTTTGTTGACTTTGTTTCAGTGGTTTTAGAGGAGATGATCAAAATATGATTTTCTTATAGGGTCCAATGTTGAACTATGTTCAGCGATGGCGGTCGCGTTTTTTGTCTGGTCAGACATAAATAATAGGAAATAGAAGGGAAACGGGGAATGTGTCAAAGAGACACGACCCAAAGGGGAGTAATAACAACTCAAAGCCACCATAAGATCTTCAATGAACGGTGAGGAAACCCCACAACCAACGGCAGGTCGGAGTTGGCCCCTAAGTAAAGAGTAATCAAGTTCAGCGAAATAAACATCACCCTAGACTCCCATAGATATAAAGTGAACTAACTAGAAAACAGACAAGACACACAAAGGCTTAATAAATTTCCTGACTTAGGACAGGCGCAAACCTGCTGCGGCGGGGTTAAACTAGTTTTATTGGGCCCAAACCTTCCCCCTATAGCCAATGTGATAAATAAAAAAAAACAATTGTAACAACAGTAAAATTCAGTTGGCAACAGGACTGTCAATTTCGACAAATGAACTGAAAGAACTAAATATACGGACATAAACATGAAATAACAAGAGACTACTAGCAGTTAACTGACATGCCAGCTCCAGACCCATTACCAACTGACAAATCAAGTTATGTACCCTCAGTATACAGATCAAGATCAAGATCCCTTCCTGTGAGGAGTTTAGCATAATGATTTCATGTATATACCGGAATACATAACCCGTGTCCATGCAATACTGATTTTAGAAATTTAGAATGTGTTTAGTTAAAATGCAAAGACCCTATCAAAAAATCAATGTTAATAATAATAAGCATATTTGGTAATGACCTTCCATACATCATTCCTGTAAAGCTTTTGTTAAATTTGTTCCAGTAGTATCAGAGATGTTCAACATGTGAAAAGCTAACGGACGGACGACAGACGCAAAGTGATGGCAAGAGCTCACACTTACCCTTTGGGTCTGATGAGCTAATAAGGCAAAACAACAAATAGTTCCAATATCAATAAAAGTTTGCCTTTGCTTACCAAAACGATGGTTCCTTTGTTCCCAAGATTTAGATATGAGTTTGAAAGTATTTTTAGGTTATTTTGATACATGTAAAGTGAAATTATATTATTATAAGTGTGCCTCACTGTATATCAAGCTTCATTACCTTCTGTGGAGCAGTTAAAGAGGCGTTTCGCTTAATTACAATCTGTTACATAAGACTTTTGCCAATCCCTAAGGTCAATAACATGATATACAATTCTTACATACCAGCTTTCACATTTCTGTTGAGTAGTTGGGAATTTAATAAGATTTCCCAGTAGTATACACAACTGCGGAAGAATGGAGGGGACATGTGAATTTTTTTTTCTATCTCGTGGCCACGACATACTAAGTCACGAGATAGCTATGTCGTGGCCACGAGATACTATCTCGTTCCCATGACATACTAAGTCTTGGCCACGAGATAGCTATGTCTTGGCCACGAGTTACTATCTCGTTCCCACGACATACTAAGTCGTGGCCAGGAGATAGCTATCTCGTTCCCACGACTTACTAAGTCGAGGCCATGAGATAGCTATGTCGTTCCCACGAGATACTATCTCGTTCCCACGACATACTAACTCGTGGCCACGAGATACTAAGTCGTGGCCACGAGATAGTATGTCGTGGCCACGAGATAGCTATGTCGTGGCCACGTGATACTAAGTTGTGGCCACAAAATACTAAGTCGTGGCCACGAGATACTACCTCGTTCCCACGACATACTATGTCGTGGCCACGAGATACTATCTCGTTCCCACGACATAATAAGTCGTGGCCACGAGATAGCTATAAGTATCTCGTGGCCACGACATAGCTATCTCGTGGCCACGACTTAGTATCTCGTGGCCACGGCTTAGTATCTCGTGGTCACGAGTTAGTATGTTGTGGGAACGAGATAGTATCTCGTGGGAACGACATAGCTATCTCGTGGCCACGACTTAGTATCTCTTGGCCACAACTTAGTATCTCATGGCCACGACTTAGTATTTCGTGGGAACGAGATAGTATCTCGTGGGAACGAGATAGTTATCTCGTTACCACGACTTAGTATGTCGTGGGAACGAGATAGTAACTCGTGGCCACGACATAGCTTTCTCGTGGCCACGACTTAGTATGTCATGGGAACGAGATAGTATCTCGTGGCCACGACATAGCTATCTCGTGGCCACGACTTAGTATGTCGTGACCACGAGATAGACAAAAAAATTCAAATGTCCCCTCCATGCTTCCGTACACAACTACATGTGGTGAAGTTACCAAAAACTAAGTTTCATTAAATCCTGCTTTGTAGTTTCAGAGGGAATGTGCTGA
This sequence comes from Modiolus philippinarum, assembly GCA_002080025.1. Taxonomy (NCBI): domain Eukaryota; kingdom Metazoa; phylum Mollusca; class Bivalvia; order Mytilida; family Modiolidae; genus Modiolus; species Modiolus philippinarum. Next base: position 6,572 of record MJUU01002623.1, on the reverse strand, counting down.
TGAACTTTGTGTCGGATAGACGGATGGGCATGGCAGAAAGTGTGGGGGGATACATACTTATCAAGGGTCACTGCTTTTCTAGCTGGAAGGTAAAGCCAATATCAATTCAAGCAAGCAAAATGATACCCCGTAGATAGAACACATGGGGAAACATGCATTTTGTATAACTATTTAGAGTATTGTTATTGATCAATTCAATGAAAGTAAATAAAATATCATCAAGCAAAAGAGTATCTTAAATATGAAGTTGGCCTTCTTTGCCTTCTAGCAGATGATACGGAAAGATTTATAATAGGACGAAAGACTGATGTTCACCGATATCAGTGCTGTCTTTGTCAAGCTCCTTCTATGCATTTCTTCATAATTCTTTCAGTGAACAAAATTGTATATTGTTCAGTTCAATCTATCTATCTACCAATTGTATTACAGTTGATATCTATGTCCTTAGCTGATTTTGGCTTTCCGTTTATATCATATTTAGTTATTTGTTCTCTATCAGTTTTTAAACATGTTTGAGTTTATGGTCTTCCAAATGTTTAGATTTTATCTGCACTGAAGAGACACAAGTTGTCGAAATGTGCATATGCAGAAACTAACTTTACAGTAATTTCGGTATTTTGTTATCTGGATAAGTTGTACAGAAAAAAAAATTTTGCAAAGAATTGCCATGCAATGATCAGAACCCGAGGGTACATCATAGTTTATATAAACAACAAGTTTCACTGGTGATGCTCAATGCTTGTATCACTCTGATTTTTAAATAGATTTAAATTTCCCAACACCACTTTTTGGGTTTTCCTATTTCGATAAGTTTCCCATCATTTTTCCCATTTTCCAATTCTTTTTACAACTTTTTCCAAGTTTTCAAAACCGGGTCCCTCCCCTAATACATGGACTTGAATTTCTAGACTTAAAACTTTACGACGTATGAGCAGTAAGATCATGCTTACCTGTCTGGAGCCCTTGATGGTCCCAGATTTATGTGGTATTTAACACTGCTAGGTATTTGTAACGTTGTTCTATTTTCTTGGCTTAATCTGTGTTGTTTCTATATTGTTTAGTTTTTTTTATTCTAGCACTAAGGAATCAAAGTTCGGGTATACTGTTGTTGTCACTGTCCATCCATCACGCATTTTTTTGCGACTTGAACTCTTCCATGTTGGGATTTAGGAATTTAATTTAGCTGAATAAGTATTGGCAATGCATACAATACGCTTTCGGGATAGATGAAAAACAATATACAAAAAGCCTCAAATTTCATTTTTATGTGTTTTCTTACAGAATGGTACATGTAGTCTGCAGATGCGCAATACGCTTTTGTAATTTCGATAACGGTCCCTATTTCAGGAAATTTCCAGAAAGTGTCTAACACTTATGATCTTTCTTAATTTTTGCATACAATCATGACTTTTTGCAAGTTTTTGGTACAAGAATTAAATAATTGTGAACACAAAGGTTTTTTTTTTCAAATTGGTTTAAAATTTTGGTAAATTTCCAGAAACAGTTATTTTATACGTCTATAGAGCAGAACAAAACTTTACTTAGTTCTTACAAGTATTTGAGTTTGTATGCACTGATGAAACATTTATCAATTTACTTTTTCAATGATGGTCATCAGATTTGCTTTGCTAACATTTAGAGTATTCCTAAGCAGTATAGCTTATCTATGACAATTTTTTAGACGAATTGCGTCGAAGTCGAACTCGGCTTATAATTTGATGAATGGTGTCTGGGCGTCCGGGCGTCCGGGCGTCAACTTTTGGTTTCCGCATGATATCTTGAAGTCGAAATGGAACTTGGCATAGATATGACTTATGATCAGAGGACGAACCCTATCGATTTTGTGCTTGTGCGACAAAGGTCAAGGTCACAACTTCTAAAAATGTAACAAAAAATTACAATTAGAAATAAAGCCTAAAATCACTTGTTTGGTATTATTTGGATAACAGAAATAGCTAAAAAGTTCTATTGTTCATACAAAAGTTCTCTTTATATTGCCAGAACATGTTCAACTTATCTATTACTTCTGTACACCAACACACTTTTTTGGATGTCATTAACTTAAAAATAAAATATATTGAAAAGTCAAAATTAAAAAAGGGAGGTAATAAATGTTCAATATTTGTAAAAGTCTTCTGCAATATCCAGTTTAGATAAAATTTTATGTGGAAAAAAAATACCTTTGGGTATTCTGATTTTTAGTAAATTTCCTGAAACTCAATATCAGAAACATGAATTGCCTAGATTATTTATTTTTTTCAGTTTGTTTTGAATGGTGGTCTGAAATAGGTTGTAATGGACAGTGGAGCTTTCAGTTGCCATGGAAACCAAACCAGAACACTGAATTATTCTGCTACATATTTTTCTTCACAATTTCAGAAACATTTATAACTAGGTTATAAGAACCCTTGCCAAAATATTTTTATTGAAAGGGGGACTTGAAATGTTTTGATTGCAGCAATACGTATTAATTACCGATACCTGGGTAAATAAGGGGAACTCCTGCCCTAATTTTTTTAATAGTAGTCTGAAATGGGTTGTAATGGATAGTGGAGTTTTCAGTTGCCCTGGAAACCAAACTAGAACACTTAATTTTTGAAAAAAAAGTATTCTGCTACATATTTTTCTTCACAATATAAATTAGATTATAAAAGGAACCCTTGCCAAATTTTTTACGAAAGGGGGACTCGCAATGTTTCGATTTCAGAAATACGTATTGCCTTTATTATAAGGGGAAACCCTGCCCAAATTGTTTGGAATTGTAGTCTGAAATGGGTTGTAATGCATAGTGGAGCTTTCAAATGCCATGGAAACCAAACCAGAACACTGAATCTTTGAAAATAAATATTCTGCTTCATTTTTTTCCTCACAGTTTCCGAAATATCACTCAAATGTTTAGAAAAAAAGTATTCTGCTACATACTTTAACCATTTCAGCAATATTCGAAAATTACATTTTAAGGGGAACCCCTGCCCAAATTTTTTTTGGAAAGTTACTTGGAATTGTTTTACTTCATGCAGCTAACAGCAATATGTATCACCTAGATTATAACCCCTGCCAAATTTTTAACCAAGTTGCGACAAAGTCAAACATCCTGCAAAAGTTACATTATAAGGATCTGATTGACATAAAAGAATTCATATGCTTATGTACAACTATTTGCATATTTGATGATGTACTTATTAAAATAACAAATATTCGTAACTCGGCTTTCGCACCTTTGGTACGTTTTCTGATTTTTGAAAACCTGTCTTACTTGCGCAAATGTGAAACCTGTGTTAGTTGTAAATCACAATTATGGGCGATGATTCGGGAACAATCATTTGATTTTGAAATAGGGGGATTAGAAGGAGACTTAAGTCCGACTTATTTTTTCTCGATGAAATTTTGATCCTGGATATTTTTAAGTGCGCTAGCGCGAGCACATTTTATTTTCAAACTGTTCCCTTATTTTATCTGAACTTTTGGGATCCCGGCTATTTTTAGTCCCTAAATTTGTCCCGATTTTTTTTCTCAGTACAATGAATCCTTTATTTTTTTTAAACCCTCTCCATAAAAATCAAATAGTTTTCCCTGATATCCTAAATTGAATCAAGAGCAACAAATGATTCGTTACTAATTTTTTATCTTTATACCTAATGTATTCCACTCACATTATCCGTTGCATTCATGTATGATGCTTCTTTTGCCCCTTGCCAGACTTTGTGTTGTTTGTACGCATTTCCCACAGGATTTAATATAGGATTTAACACCGTTTTAAAGGAATTTATTGGCGTATAAACGGGACCAATTCACTCACAAACAAATAAAAGTCCGAAGGACTGTTTTATGACTTTTAATCCTTAAAATTCTTTTAATTTGATGATAGTAATTAAATTCTTACTTTTATGATGCCAATCGCACATTTTGTTCTATTTGATTCACTCGGCGTATGAATTTATAAGATGAACTTAAATGTAGTTCGGTCAACGTCGTCTATCGAAAAATAAACGACTTCAGAAATTGCAACAGGAAGTAAATTCAACCAATCATATCAGCGTATTTCCTATAATGCAAATCATATAAGAATTGTTTATTTATAATTAAACAACACTTGGTCATCATCTCATAACGAACGTTTATGCAAAGTTTCAGTACATCCGTTCATCGGTTTTGTATACATTTTCAATACAGTTCAATACTTAACTTAGCAATTTGAACAAATTTTCGTCACCAAATTAACCCCACTTGTTTAGCATATTATAAGAACCACTACCATTTTTTTATATCTAGAAGAAAATCTTTGTATGCAATTCCCATTGCAATAACTTTGAATTAGAGGAAGACGCCAGTTTGATTTATATATTTAGATCCCCGTAGAAGACCTTTACTAAATGACAAAAAAGTTATGGTGGACGCAATTTGATTGCAACAATTCGCCCTGACCTTATAGAGGTTGATTTCTCAGAATAACAATATCATAATTAGAATACATCGAAATGAAGATTTAATTATGGATAGAAAAGCACTAAAGATGGTTATCGGGAAAACCTAAAACCTTGATTTGCCGTGAATGAGATTCGAGCTTATTTTGAAGAACTGAAACCTTAAAACAACATTTCGTGGAATGATCAATTAGGAACAATTAAACGTACAAAGATAAAGAGTATGGAATTTGAAAGAAAGCATAGAAATTTATGGGTAGCGGGTTGAATGATTCAGTAAAAGTATAAAGCGAAATAAAAACAACATTGGTAAAAAAAAACAGTCATACAGGTTTGGGTAAGGAAGTAGGAGTAAAGCTAATTCGAGATAGGACATAGATTTAAGTTTTTCTAAGCGTCCCCACATTCCCTTACAGTCCACTCTTTTCTATGACATTCTTAATTCGCGAAACTTACAGATATGGCAAGAAAAATAGCTTATTTTTTTTGTAAACTCTAAGTAGCTTCATTTGATACCATTCAATATTTTTGTTTGTACTTCCAGTTTTTCACATACGTAGCATGCATGAGATTCTATGTTTCAACTACTAACATTTTAAAATTTCTCTTCCAATCTCAGTTTCCATGACAACACAAACTATTTTATTCCTAAAGACTCAGCATCAGTGAAGTGCACTTACTACTCCAACATTGTTGTAATGTATTATCAAGTACAAGTTCTTTTAAAACTGGCGACAATATGTGTAGGTGACAATATGTGCAGGGCGACAATATGTGCCGATACGTCTGCACATATTGTCGCCGGCGACAATATGTGCAGGGGCGACAATATGTGCCGTAACAAGGCATTTACAATGATTCTTCTTGTTTGAATATTGAGACCTTTTAATTGACTGTACATTTTGTTATGTCCGTGATAGTTTTGATGGAAACTTGAAGTGTATTCCAATCCTGTCTGGAAAGCGTTGTAATAAAAAGAGATGGATGCCATGCTTTTGTTTTTAATTATTATAAAATTGAAAGAATTTTATTGAGAGTAAAATTTGTAATCTTTTCAGATTTAGTTTCAAAATACAAAATGGTGAATAAAAGGAAATGGATTATAAAGACTTTTTTTTGCATTTGCATAGTTCAGTCGTAGGTTTCCTCGTTAATATATCCTATACTTTGCATTCTGTTCCTATAGTTGTTGTAGGACCAATATTCTAACAGGTTTGTTTTGTATCACTATTTTTAGCTCACCTGGCCAAAGCCCATGTGAGCTTTTGCCATCACTCGGCGTCCGTCGTCCGTCGTCCGTCCGTTAACTTTTATTCAAAAATCTTCTCCTCTGAAACCACTGGGCCAATACTTACCAAACTTAGCCTGAATCATCACCAGGGTATGCACTTTAAAGTTTGTGATTTTTATGTCCGTAGACCAAACAACATGGCCGCTGTTACTAAAAATAGAACATAGGGGTAAATTGCTGTTTTTGGAAAATAACTTCAAAATCGTTGCAGATATCAAAAATCTGACTGAAGTAGAATTGTTCAGAATGACGAGATCTATCTGCCCTGAAATTTTGAAGAAAATCGGAAAAACCGTCTTAGAGTTATAGCCCTTTTTCCGTAAAATTTTCAAAATTTATGCATTTTTTATTTTTTATTTCAAAAACTGTAACAGATAGAGGTGAAGTGTAAATTTGAAAAATGTTCAGCATATCAAGATCTACATACTCTGAAATTTTGAAGAAAATCCAACTGCCTGTGTTGTAGTTATTGACTTTTTTCACCAAAAAAAAATTCAATGCCATATGGTTATGGGTTATTTCCCTTTAAATTCTGCTTTCAAATCTTCTTTGGTTTACTTTTCTCCTTTAAATTTTAGAGAAATTCCCTGCTATCACTTTATTAGAAATAATTATTCGTTACATAATCAAGAGCAAAAAGTGTTTTTGTACAAATTTTTACATTTTTTTTGCAAAAATACTTTCATAAACTATATTTATTTCACAATTTAATAATAATTGTATAGAACTATATTGTTTCATTTTTTCATGGATTATATGCCCACAATGCAAATATCTTTGTCAGTTAATATTGATGTTGCATCTAAGCTGCAATGCCTGTATAACTTTACAGCTGACCTGCATGGCTATGCCATGGT
>MJUU01002620.1:21243-50081 GCA_002080025.1 Modiolus philippinarum | reverse complement strand
ATGATAACCAGGCCAATATGGAAATGCCCATGTATTAATCTGTATATATGCATGAAATGAAAGCCAAAATAATAGAATATTGTTCACTTTATTTTAGATCTAACCATTTCTTCATTCCATGTATTGCACTCGGTAGATGTCCTTAGTACTGGATTTGACTTCCTATTTCGTTGTTTTTGGTCATGAGTACTTCGATCTTTTCTAACTATTTTTTGAGTTTGGCTTTTATTTGAGAGGTTACTCCTTTAAACACATGTACAACATAATGAAATTTACTGTTTATTTTACAACTTTGGTTTATTTTACAACCGATATCAATGTCAAAAACCATTGCATGTATGTAGTATTCCAAGTTATCTCTAAGTATACACAATGTGCTTCAAATTAAAAAAAAAATGATATTACAAGACGCTTTGTCCGCAGGTATAACAACCTATTTGTCATGTAATGTACAGAGTAATGTACTTTATGACTTAACAGCTTTCATAAACAGACTTGGGTCGATTGTTAACACTTTGTTAACACGACTCTGCAATTGAGATCATAGGTACCTTTCCCAATTGAATATCATTTCTTGGAAATAAATGTAACATACAATACTGTATACACGATTTGTGGCAATATTTGAGCATATTTTGAAAATATATTTCTTTTTTCGCATTTCGAAGTATAGCAGAAAAATAATGCCTTTAAAATACGTTTTTTTATTGACGGGTATTTTTGGCTCATGTGATATTTTGAGCCAATGGTTTTGGAACATAGTAATAAGTCCGCGTTTGGAATTTTCTGATTAGGTGTATTCGACTTTTTTGATGAGGTGTATTCGAATCATTCTAGCCGCAGACGTCTACATTTATTATTTTATATTTTTGATATTTTTATGTACATTTGTTGCCAGTTCTTCGGTGCTGGTCCGAAAACTGATTTTATTTGGAAACTTGTAATATCTATTTTTTAGAAAATTTTGTTAAAACCTAAAGGATTATCTCCCTCTTGCATAGCTCTATCCTTCCCTGGTTTTGGCTTTCCTATTTAGATCCTACACATATTTCTGTTCATGGATTTCCAAATGTTTTGATTTTAACACACTGGAGAGTTAAGTTGTCGAAATACGCATATGCAAAATTCACTTTGGTATTTTGTTATTGCTGAGGCTCGGCATCAATATCCCGGGCCGCGCGCGCTTCACTTGCTCCGAGCACATGTTTCTATGTTTTTTTCCTTAAAACAAAAAAGTTCGATGTGGTTTTTCCTGGAGGGCAAGGTTTGGGTTTGGGACGGATACCTACAATTGGCATATGTATACATGAGTACATATTTCATATCAAAAATACAAAGTCCCCTTTTTACCAGTATTGTTATGCATAATACATCATCTTTACGTTATTATAAGTAGTCGGCTAGCTAGTCTGCACGGCTAAATGCATTTATTTGTTGGTTTATTACTATTGTATGGAATATAATAAGAGTGGAATGAAGACGTGGTGAAATTTGTATTAGCTTGCAAGAGCGTTATCTCATATTCATACGCAACTTCTATATAATATACAGTCCGCCAAAAGTTAAGCATCACCTTACTTTTTACATGAACATCCTTTTTGGAGCTATATTGAGGTAAAAGGTTTGGTTCAGAATACTATGAATGAGATAAATCATGTTTCATATTGTTGCCTTTATGTGAAAAGTTGTGAAATTATTCACAACCCAATCTTATGACAAAATACGGTAGCTTTGACCAGAAAAATAAGTTTCAATTCCATGCATGAATTCTGATTGAAGATCATTGTTGTTATTGTTGATACAAAGGTAAAACACCAATTAACATTCCTATGTGTCTTAGGTGACTGTTGTATGTTTGAATACAGGGGAGATAATCCAATCTTACGACCAAATGTCAAAACAAAAACAAAAAAGTCTTTTCTGAATTTTGCCATTAAATTAGGGTTCTGTCAGTGTTTAGGCCATTTTAATGACGAGCATGAATTTGAAAACTTTCGAGCAATATTTTGATATCTTTAATATTTTGAAATCTGATTTCAGAATAACGCCCCAATGCCTGTCTGTTTTCAAATTGGTAAGGCATTAATGGATTCAGCGACAGTAAAATTGTCCAAATAATGATTTCCGGTGTACCAAGTTTCTTCTTTTGACCATTTTTTGGGGGGTTCGATTTCGGTAAATCTTTGCAAAGATTTTAATTCTCAGAATTTTTTTTCCATTATGGCGAGGCATAACTATCCCGATCTGTAAGTATTGGTTAAAAAGTGTCAATTTAGTCGTTTTTGAACATTTTAGGGAACGTGTAAACTTCTGGAATAACTTTTCCAAATTTTAAGAAAACACAATAGGTTTACTTTAAGTAAATTTGGACGCGTTACAAATCCATTAAAAGAATCCATTAAATCCTAAAATTAATAATTATGGAATGCTGTACCACATTTACCCCATAAAAATGATCTGGTAGCAAATTTGAACTCACAATGTTCCAAATTGTAGCTATTGTTGAACTTTATATTCTCATATCGAAGGAACCAATTTATCTTTGGTTGCCAAAATCGGATTTTCGATTATCTATTCAAAGGCTAGAAAGTACCATTACATGCTTCATGTTAAGGCATGTCATTATGCAAAATTTTATACCTATAGCTTTCAACATGTTTGCTTGGTGAAACTTTAAAATAAGTGATGCTTAACTTTTGGCGGACTGTATATTTCTGTAACTGGTACAACTCTTCTGATGGTCAATTAATAATCTTCAACCGTCTCAAAACTGAATACAAACACCGACGACCGAAGAAGTGAAAAACAGATCATTACATGGCATGACTAGCGTCATTAATTTGATAACTGATTGCCGACGTTTAATATTTCAAATTTAGTAAATTTTAAGTTTCTGTGGACGGTAATTTCGATAACTTTTCAGTGCAGATCAAATAAAACCATAAATCGAATGATGTAGAAAAGCTGATTGAGAATAGAAACCAGTAGGTTCTAAATGGAAAAGCCAAAGGCGGTTAAGTACGAAGCTCTGCACGGGGGAGATACTAGTATAGGTAGTGTTCAGTTTTATGCATCCCCAAAACCCAGGGATGCAGGGAGACAAATAAGGTCAAACCACACCCCTTTACGGCGTCATCGTATCCTATGACTCACGAGACTCAGACCAACTGACCTTATAAGGTCGGGACGCGTACCCTATGCCTCACGTACCATGATTTCTACCAACCGTATTACTCCGACCAGCTGACCGAATAGACGCGTCCCCAATGACATAGATGAATGACTCATACAACTGGATATTTCTTCTTGTGGTATGGCCGACAAAACGATTAGGTGCCCCTATACGACGTCACGTGACCATATATGGAAGACATGTCCAAATATGGTAAACACTGTTTTCGCTCGCGAATCGACTTAGATCATCATGACCGTATTTGGAAATGGGGATGGACATCAAGTGACTATTTATTGAAGACACGTCCAAATATGGTAAAAGTTTTTTTTGTTCGGAATCAATTTAGACCTTCATGACCATATTTAGAAATGGGTTGGGACATCACTGGACCATATTTGGAAAACGACGAATCTCAGATTGGATTTAAGTGATAGGAAGTACGGTAAAGCACAAGAACAAAACGTGGAAATTATACGCAGGGTAGACAACTCTGTGCGAAAGGTAAGCGTAGAGCGGGATATAACTATAAGTAAAGAGAGACAGTGGCTTCGCACAAAAACGATTTTTTCTGGTTGTTCACACTTTTTTATTCTCACAAACACATCCTTTGGCGGACAACATGTTTCGCATTTTAACTGACACAGACTCATCGCATATTGTTCCATGTTCATCATTTATTGCCACAAGTTTATTATTTATTATCATTTGTAAATGTCTTTCAGCTTGGCCTTGACGGTCTTCGAATCCATGGTGGAGAGTTCGTTTACCACGTCTTCTATGGTAAAGTTCCAGTACAGCCCCTGTATAACACAGTACAGTCCACAGGAGTCGCCGTCTTCTGGTTGTACTCGCACGTTGTTGATCAAATACCGGGGTCCGTTGGCGAACAAAAATTCGCGGGTCCGATCTCTGGGAAGTCGAACGCTACCAAGTGCATACCTCGGCGGTCGAAGGTGTCGGTGTTGACGACGACACTGCGCGGTCTGTCCGAGACATGGACGGAAGTTCGTCCGTTCAGGACATTGTGGTCGGCAGGCCTTGAAGTAAACATTCTAGTTCGTATCCAAAAGTCCCTTCGGCGTCGTCATCATTCCTCCTGCATCGTTTGGCGGATGGTTTGTCGTAGCAACCCCCTGCCAATGGTTTTTGAGTCCCCACTGGTGTGCAATTACCAATCATCATCTGAAACTGGCAATAAGCCTGTTTTACTTCCATGTTATACAGTGGAATTTCCGGCAGCACCCTCGGCTCCTCCCAGATGTCGCTGCGTAGTCTCGCATGTTTGTGCGTACAAGTCTTCAATTCGACCTCCCTAACTTCGTTTCCTGTACAAACCTTTCCACAAAGAGATATCTGTGGTAAGTGTACACCTGTCTTCCAAGCGTGGCGCGGGTAAGTGATCTACTGAATTGTCGAGGAGAACGAGGTAGTGGCAATTTCTTCTCTGGGTCGGATCTTTGCCAAAATACAGGTTCTGATTCACGGCGACCACCGACTGGTTCCGATGATGCGATCCTTGCGTGAAGAGGTGGAAGATGCGGGGATCTCTGGCCGAGGTCGTCATCAGGTCGTCCAACACGAGCATGTTCCTGTCTCGCGCGTCGAAGTAGTTGTCAGGGTCCAAATCGGGCGGGAGTACCTCGAACGAATTCAACTTTGGGAGCTACCACTCTTTGGGTCTCGTCGTATAGGGGTTGCCAACGCTTGTACAGCCAGATGATCACGGACTCTCCGTATCATTTCCGTTACGAAATACGTCTTGCCGGAAGAAGTCGTACCAGCGGCAATCATGATGAATGGGTGTCAAAACTGGAAACTACCTTCCATCTTCTGCGGTGATGATGGTGGGCTTTCCATTTTTGTAACTCGTCCATGATGCTATCGGGCTTTCGTTCCGACTCTATAATGACTATAATGTTTGATGGTGGTGGTGGAGGTGGCAACGGTGGTGGTATCTGTGGTGGTAGTTTTGGTGGAAGTGGCTGTTTGATTTTGTCAAAGGCACTCAATTAAGACATAAGTTGTCGAAATGCGTTTATGCAAAATTAAAGGAACAGTAAAGTAAGTGAGAACCGAACTGTCAGTCAAAGAACGAACAATCCATGGACAAAGACAACATCGGAAACACTAAGAAACAAGGACACCACTTGAGTACGGGACAAAAAAGAAAAACGAAGACACACATACAGATGAACAACACGGACCCAATAAAAACCATGGGTGAGATCAGGTGTAACTTCGGTATTTTGTTATTACCATTTGGCCGATGCCACTGCTGGTGGATCGTTAGTCCCCTAGGGTATTCACCAACCCAGTAGCCAGTATTTCGGTGCTGGTCCGAAACCCGATTTTATTTGAAAACTTGCAATATCTAAATTTAACAAATTTTTGTTCAAAACTAAGGAGTATCTCCCTCTCGCATAGCTCTGTCCTTATATATATAGCTGATTTGGGCTTTACTATTTAGGTCCTTTTGGAAATTTGTTCTCTATCAGTTTTATGATATTTTGGAATACGGATTTCCAAATGTTTTGATTTGATCTGCACTGAAGCGACATATGTTGTCGAAATGCGCATATGCGGAAATTAAATTTACAGTTACTTCGGTATTTTGTTATTTATTACCACTGGGCCGATGCCACTGCTGGTAGACTGTTAGTTCTCGAGGATATTCACCAACCCAGTAGCCGGTACTTCGGTGCTGGCCCGAAAACCAATTTTATTTGAAAATTTGCAATATCTAAATTTAACAAATTTTTGTTAAAAACTAAGGAGTTTCTCCCTCTCGCATAGCTCTGTCCTTGGCTGATTTTAACTTTACTATTTAGATCCTTTTGGAAATTTGTTCTCTATCAGTTTTACACATATTTCGGTATATGGATTTCCAAGATTTTGATTCGATCTGCACTGAAGGGACATAAATTGTCGAAATGCGCAAATGCAGAAATTAAATTAACAGTACTTTCGGTATTTTGTTATTTATTTCCAATTGGCCGATGCCACTGCTGATAGACTGTTAGTCCTCGAGGATATTCACCAAGCCAGTAGCCAGTACTTCGGTGCTGGCCCGAAAACCGATTTTATTTGAAAACTTGCAATATCTAATTTTTACAAATTTTTGTTCAAAACTAAGGAGTATCTCCCTCTCTCATAGCTCTGTCCTTAGCTGATTTTGGCTTTACTATTTAGATCCTTTTGAAAATTTGTTCTCTTTCAGTTTTACACATATTTTGGTACATGGATTTCGAAAGGTTTTGATTTGTTCTGCACTGAAGAGACATAAGTTGTGGAAATGCTTATTGCAAGACATGGTTAACACATACAGGTTGGATGCATTTATAAAATCGTCGGTATTACAGAAGTCTTAGCGAAGAACACGTGACCTAAAGGAAACAAATACAGCAGACGTATTCATCAAACATATGGTAGACCTATATGACAGACTTCTAAATGTTTTAAGAGACGTGAAGCCATTGAAAATGATAGACCCAGATAACCAAGCGTTTGAGGTCGTCACCAATATCAATATGATACCTTTAAGTAACCAATAGTAGGAGATCAGTCACGTTACGGAAAGATTCAGAGGCGCTGTGCATCACCTCATGCAAAGAGAAAGGATTCTTGTCCTTTTTCACAACTTACACGGTAACGACTCTCATCTCATCATGGAAAATAATGGGAAGAAGAAGAATAAAAAGATTAAATGCATACATCAAAACCACGAAAAGTACATTTCGTTCTCCCTTTAATTTAAAAATTAAAGTTCATGATGCTATTGTTTTTGAATCTCGATGCACAACTAATGAATGTTATTTCAAAGTTCGTCATTTCACCACCGTCAAATAAATAATATCCGTGTTACACTGTAACCGTCAGATAAATAATATCCGTGTTACACTGTAACCGTCAGATAAATAATATCCGTTTGACACTGTAACCGTCAGATAAATACATTTTTGTGTAATATCCATGTTACACTGTAACTGTATTTTACGTTTAACAGCATTTCACATGGATTATATATTAAATCAGTAAAAGATAATGTTTGTAATTCTATTTTCTTTGAATATGTCGCTTCATTGATCGTCATTTCAGCATTCCGCAAAGTGGCCTAGATTACACTCCTGACATCTCAATAATCAAAGCTGGGTTTGATGGTACGAACTGTAAGGGGACGGGACGACGGAAGATAGTTCTGGAGCAAAAAGTGTCCGATGACACTAGCTACGTCTTTCAATTTGGCATATTCGGGTGGTCTAAACGTTATTCCTTTTCTTGTGGGAACAACGTCGATATGTTCTGGAGGTAGAAAATGCTGTTTCAGATCGACACAAACGCCAGAGGTATTTACACTGCATTACATGTTTCTGCCGAGATGTGTCGAATACTCTTTGTTTTTCGCTAGGGCTTAGTCTACAAAGTCGAAAGTATCAACCAGACGCTTCCATCTATGCAGGTGAAGGCTGAGTCCTTTTTAGTGGGTATCATCTTTCTGTAATTTATCTGCCATTGCCTCTCGTCTTTTCTCATTTCCCCCTCCTTTCGAAGACCTGGACAAAATTATTGTTTTCTATATCTAAATTACAATGTGCGGTTTTCATCTCGACTGACTTGTGAATAAAGCAAAGCTTACGAAACTAAGTGTTGTATACACATTTGGTTGGAATTTGATCGGTGAACGCTTGTCCTGACCAAAAAAGGATACAACCCTTCCATCTTAAGTCATCACGGTCCCTTAGTCTTAGGGTAAATAAGTTAATATGAAGCTTACGGTTTGCTTGGATCTGATATAAATCATGGTAAGTGAATCATAGGGTTTGACCCCATTTGGTAAGCTGGGATGACCTGAGTCATGGATCTGATTCATAGGCTACGTGTTCCGACCATATTTGCTAAGGTGATATGAGTTATAAGGTTAGTATGAATCATGGTACATGAGTCATAAGGTTTGACTAAATTTGGTAAGCTGGCATGATCTTGGTCATGTTGCTGAGTCAAAGGTTACGCATCCTTTACTTTTTAGGTCAGCTTGTCTGAGTCACGTGAGTCATGGGATACGGTAACGTCGTAAAAGGGCGGGTTTTAACCTTATTTTGCTTCCTTTCTGCCTTCCTGTGTTTTTGGGGTGCATAAAACTGAACACTCCCTACTACTGATCCTCCCAGTACATGTATACAATGTAATACAAAATGAACGAAACTTTGATACATGCAAGGTATTGCAAGTTCCCAACTTTTTTTCGGGTACCGGTCTAGCATCGACTGTACTGACTACTAGGCTGGTGAATATTGCTGGGGAATAACGGTAAACTAGCAGCTTGGAATGGTTTTTCCTTGTTCACATATTTAAAACTGCTATTACAAAACATTAAAAACCTGCAATGGCTGGAAAACTACAATCACATGCCACAATTCACAAGCGAACTGCACTAGAAAAACAATAGTGAAGACAAGAGAGAAATATAAATAATTTTAGGAACTCGGGATAGCCAGACTTAGTACCAGTGTCATTTAAAGCCATTTTTCCCCCATGCTAGTCTTTCCGGGGGAAATTCTGGATCGTTTCCAATCCCCCCCCCCGGAAAAACTTGTGTGGCCCAATTTTGCCCCAACAAATTTACGGAGGAAAAACTGGATCAGTCCAGATTTTTCCCCTCAATGATGACACGAGCCAGTTTTTCCCCCGACGTCATCGATAATCTTCGCGACGTTCTCTTCGGCGCATTTTTTTTGTTCTCTTTTAAGGTAGATCGGTAGTCTTCCGCCATTTTGAATTTGTTATTTATGCTGTTATGGTATTATCTGCTTTTTAAATATGCAAATATTTTTATTTTTAATGAATCAATCAATATTATATCCATAATTCAAAATGCAAAGGACCTACATGGACTTGATTTCACATGTCTTTATCTAATTAACTGAGGTGTGGTAACTTGATAATTAAATAACTTGGAAGACGATTTTTGAAAAAGGGAGATAATCTGATAAAAATATCTGTCATAGATATCACTATGAAAATTCACATTATACAAATTACATGGAAAACAAAATCGGTGACCCCCATTTTTCTTTATATTTTTCGAAAGTATGTTCAAAGAGCTATACACATGAGTAAAGTAGAAAGAAATCTATGAAATAGGTTTAAAGATATCAACAATATTCCTGTTTTTCCCGATATATTCATTAGAAATATTTGATTATTTTGATATCAGTTATTAAAAAACAAGCACGGTGACCCTCCTTTTTTATTTTTTTTATTTCAATGCTTACATGAAAAGGAATATTTTCCGTAAAAATAAAAAAAAAAATCTATGGAAAAAAATTTGGAGTACCCATCTACCTTAAATGAGAAAGCCGTTTGGCCCTTATTCTTTTTTTGTATTATTCTTATATGTACAAGTTCTAATTTTGTAAATACTATAATTTGTACAAAAATTCTGTACAAATTATAATTTGTTTTTTTCACTTTGTACAAATTAATATACAAATTATAATTTGTACAAAACTTGTACAAGACTTAAGGTAGATCGACACTAATACACAGCGCATTCGATTGGCGCATTTGCGTAACAGGAGTCGGATGCTGAATTGACTTGATTTTTAAGCCGGAATATTCCTGTATTGGTCTATTCATTGTGACGTCATTATAGATTGACATACATTTTCCCGCGAATTAGCTCCCTTTTCCCGTAAATATTGTCTATTTCGTAAACTATATAAAATATCTCTCTTAATTGATTGATTGATTGAATATTGTTTAACGTCTACTGAGCAATATTTCAGCTATATCAAGACGAGAACAAGTTTATTAATATATAATCACTTTGGGGTATAGAAAAGGCCATGGGACGGGAAATTCTGACTGCCACTGGAAAACTAGGGTGAAATCGAAAGGGGCGGGGAATTTAACCTGGTAGCTGATCACCTACGGACCACTCAAAAAAGAGCTTGCTACAAGGGTTCTTTAACGTGCAGGAAGCGTGGCATTTCTTCCAACACTACATCCCATCCGAAAGATTTGTTGTGTATTTATTATATTAATCCCGCACAACCACGGAATGGGTCCTATCTGTATATCCCGGGGTTCCCTCGAGGTCAGCCCCGTTTAGGAGGGGCATACCCCGCAAGTCGGAGATACTAGGTCCTATTTCTATATCCCGGGGTTCCCTCGGGGTTCTCTCTTAATTGACAATGACATATAGATTTTTTCAGCGTAAAAGATCGCTGAAATGTATATCTCTGAAATATAAAAAAATAAAAAGAATCTATTTGATATTTATAGTTTGTATGAAAGATAAACGATAAACATGTTCTCACTATTCCCTATATATTCTGTGTAAATATTGCTGAAAATGCCGAATTTGGCCTGATTAACAGGAAAAGATGATCGGTGATATATCATTCTTATTTTATTTTTGGAACATATAGGTTAAGACCTACAAAATATCTTAAAAGAAAAAAATTCTGTCTGAAATTTTTATTAGGATCGAACTACCTTAAGTCATTTGCTGAATTTCGTTTCAGTTGATGAATTTATTTAAAACATGTGACATTTCAGTGTAATAGATCAAATATTCGCATAACTTCACAACATATTGTTTAACGAATTTTAGGTATGAAAATTATTATCATTGCAACACAATATATTGTGTCAACTCAATGCTTTACAACAAACTCCTGAAAGTTCTGTGTAATGCAAATACAGCAAGAAAAAGATCATGTGGCAATCGTTGTTCCTCATGCTTTGTATTTATTTGTGAAGCTGTGCAATTATGTGCTCTTACAATCTTTTTCGAACAGAAATATTTAAAGTATCTGCATTTTCAGCTTCTATATCAGATATTAAAATTTAACTGCAGAAGAGCATCTTCTGTTAATACGGACTGCATAATCAAGGAAAAAAGTTATATGCCAGGCTGACATGTACTACCTAAGACATACTAATATCATTGACATACATGTACCACTAAAGTTATTGAGAAATGGACTAAATCTGAGAAACTTAACGTGTCTGCTAGGTGGGTAGACCTTGTCATGCTGATCTTTTATACGCGAGTCAGTTTTGTTTATATTTGAGTTTATTTGCCAAAAACTGCAATCAGCCTTTCTGTTCTTTTTTAGCAACGACAGCCATTTTGTTTGACCTGGGACAAAGAAATGACAAATTTGAAACTATTTACCCTTAATTATTCAGTTGAAGTTTTGTCCCATTTGACCGAGCGGTTTCACAATTTTTGAAAGCGAGCTAACGACGGACGGATGGCCGACGGACACCAAGTGATGGCAAAAGCCAGGCGAGCTTAAAAGCGGGTCAGACCCACGGATATACCTCTGGATCCGCAAATTAGTTGATGTTCAGCAATCACAGAATACATAATATGCAGGGCTAGTCCTTAAATATTTTTTTACAATTCATGCCACAAAAAATTTTATAAAGACGTATGTACAAATTTTTTTTTATGAAGCATGGACATGATCATTAAAATTCAAATGGAGGGGGGAAGTTTGGCATGGGGGAAAACGGCAATATGTACAATATTCCAGTTTTTCCGGGGGGAAAACGGCTCTGGTCCAAAATTTCCTAGGGGGGGATTGGATCGATCCAGTTTTTCCCCTGGGGAAAAAACTTGCATGGGGGAAAAATGGCAATATAACACCGGAACATACAAAATCCAGTGGTAGGGATAAACCGATTTATGAGTACCCAACCCTCCCTGTTCCCTATCCCGTTTCCCTGTAGTATAATAAATATGAAAAATACCTCACCATTTAATTACTGTAACATCTGCGTTAAAAACAAAAAGTAAAAATGATAATAAATCAATTAGATTAACTTTATTTAGCAATTATTTCAGCCGGCACTATACAACAATTTGAGATTAAGTATACATCTCTTTTCTACAAAAAATGTTACTGGTGTAGCTGATGACAAATACATTAACTTGCAGAATTTAAGCCAATAAGAATATCTGTATAAAATTATAACTTTTCACCTGGGCAGAAAGTACACCTTCAGGAATCTTTATTTAATTATTAATTCATTTTATGTGCATTCTGATTTTATTTTACATTATATCTTTATCACTTCATATTAAAACAAGATGTTGTGAGTTCCCCCTCCAATATGTCATATAGAATAAATATAACAACAAACACCACAGGCATTTTCAGAAGAAACGGATAGAAAGGAAAATTCATCGGACAAACTTCAAATAAAAAATCATACATATCCAAACGCAGAATAACGGGGACAATTGTCCTATTCCTGACTTGGAACGGTCATTTTATGATAAAATTGTGGGTTTGACCACCCACTGATAAAACGACTATCTGTTATTACAAAAACACATGTTAATGTTCGCTGGCACTTCCAGATGCTGGGGCACTTATAAAATTTCCCTTAGTCTGCATTCAAAATTCTGATTTCCTCTACACGATTACCCTATTCTAAATAAAAAAAAATAAACAAACATACAAAAAAATAGAATAAAAAAACACTGTATTGGTGTTGAATTTGCAATTACATTAATTTTCAAAATAGTTGTTTAAAACCAAGAATTATATGCCTCTTTAGTTGATTTTTACATTTTCGTGTATCTCCCTCCATGCAAAGCTATGCCCTTAGCTCATTTTGGCTCTTCTTTTGGATCATGTTAGTTTTTTTTTGTTCTCTCTCAGTTTTTGAACATCTTTGATTTGATGGTCTTCCCAATATTTAGATTTATCTGCACTGAAGAGACATAAGTTGTCGAAATGGTAATATGCAGAAACTAGATTTACAGTAAGTGCGTTATATAGTCCTCTGTTACCAACTGGGTCGATACCTCTGCTGGTGGACTGTACCCGAGGGTATTCACCAGACCAGTAGTCAGTGTTTTGGTGCTGATTCGATTTTATTTGGAAACTTTCAATATCATATCTTTTTTTTTAATTTTGTTGAAAACTAATGAGTTTCTCCCTGAGCAATGCTCTGCTCTTTGCCTTCATTCTAGATCATATTAGTGTTTTGTTTTCTCTAAATACAATAAATACCAAAGTTGCATGATAAACGATAAATTTCTTTATGTTGTACACGTGTTTCAAGGAGTGAACTCTCATCATCAGCATTAAAATCAAACAATATGGAAAGCCATAATCCAAAAGTGGTAAAAAAGAAGTACTCATAACCAAAAAAATATCGTAATGGAAGGCCAAATTCAGTACCTAGGACATCTACCGAAAGCCATGCACGGAATGAAGCCTCAGTATTTTTAAGAGGTTAGAATTTTGATGAAAAAATTAAATTTCTATAAAACGATAGGTAATTTTTTCATGTCGGACAAGTCTGACTTTTGGGCTCGTGAATACCCCTGAGCCCTCTGGTCCACCATCAGCTGCATCGGCCCGGAGCACCTGATGTCACTGTTTTTTCAAGAGTTCACACTATTGGTGTTTTAGTTTTTTGTATTGTATATGTAGTGTTCGTGTGTTTTGTGGGCATGCAGTGTCTTTGGTCTTACGTCTTCTGGTGTTCTTGCTTATGCCTTGTTTCTGGACTTTGATTTATGTAATCTTGTGCTTTGTTCCTTCGGTATTCTACTTTTTTTCAAAATACAATAAATACCAAATTGTATGATAAACGGTAAATTTCGTTATGCTGTACACGTGTTTCAAGGAGTAAGGTTAAACATCTTTTAGTTGATGGTCTTTAAAATGCTCAGATTTTATCTGCACTGAAGAGAAATACATCGACAATCGAATACATAAGCGAATATAAGGAAAGGGGAAATTCAAAAATCAAAAATCCAAAGTCAAATTCATATCCAACACGAATTGAGACAGCAAGACAAAGACAAAACCAATAAACAAAAATGAACAAGAACGCCACAAAACTAAAGCACTAGCATTGTGAACCCCTACAAAAACTTGAGGTATCAACGGGTGCTCCGGAAGCGTTAGTAATATCTGCTCCGTCACACTGCCAGTGAAAAGTACGTTTTGTCACAGTCGGTGTTTGTCACTCCGGTAATAAACTCTGGATATACCCATTGATATATATGCTCATCTGTGGAGTAGAAACATTGTAATGTTTGTAATGTGTGTTAAATCTGGTGACTTCTGTAGTGACAATTTCAAAAGTGAATGAACATACCCTTGATGTATACGTTTTTGAGACATTAAGAATCTAACACCAGGGGAAGTGCGAGACAGGAGAATCTCAGACACCCAAGGGTAAGATTTCCAGTCTCGGACGAAGCTTGCTGAGTCCGAGATGATTGAAATCTTACCCGAGGGTGTCTGAGATTCTCTTGTCTCGCACTTCCATTGGTGTTTGATTTTATTTCTCACTGTATGCACCCTGAAATTTACTAAAATCCACACAAAAATATCGCCCCTTTTTCGTCTGTTTACACAAGGAGTTATGTCCCTTTTTGTAACGTCATAAAATCAGGAATGTATACCCGAGCGCGCCATATTTTAAAAGACGACTTTTCGTGTATTCTCATTGATAATTTTACTTTAAATGATATAACAATTTTACAATACGTAGATTAAATCCACTTATGGTCACTTATGAGGGCAGATGTAGACTACAGACCCTAAATGTGCAAACACAATATTTGACGGTAAATTGCACGTGATTTTTTTGTCTTACACTAGTGTAGGACAAGGAAATCTCACACCGCTAAAAATAGGAACTGCTGTGTCTCAAAAGTGAGAAAGTAATTTCGTTGTACTAACTTCAGGCACGATATTGGCGAATCGGTTGTGAAACGTATACACCATATGTCGGTGCTGCCAAAAAACAGAAAGTTCGCAATTGGAAAGTCAAAACGATCACGCTTGTCGTAAATTTTTGTTTTCAAACGTTCAGATTTGCGAATGCAGAGTCAAGATCCAGGTATGATGCTGATGATGATGTATCTGTGGTATCTTTATTTCGAGTTCATTTGAGTATATAAGATGAAGGTTTTCCTTTGATTAGGATTGTTTAATGAAATCTTCCATATAATGGAAGCTAAAATTAAAGGTCTTGGTTAAGTAATTGTCTTTTTTTTCTGAACTAGCCCTTGCATGGACCTGACTTCATACGAATAAAGAAACAAATTGGCTGAAAGTGACGCACAAATATGACAATAAAAAATAAAAAATTAAAGCATTGCGACTGCGTCCTCCTCTGTATAGTTTTTATGTGAATCGGTGTGATGTTTAACACAACAGGCCCCATCTTTACCTAGCACTAAAAATGAATATCTTTTTTTTCATTCTTGTTCACTGTGAGTTGTCGACAACTTGTTAAGTGATCATATACAGAATCGGAATTTACAGTAAGTTTGGCATTTAGTTAGTAGATCACAGGGGTTATTTCGTATTTCACAGATATTTCTGTTTATGGTCTTTCGGGCGTTTGACTTGATCTGTTCTGAGGAGACATAAGTTGTCGAAATGGCCATCTGCTGAATAAAGTAACTTCGGTATTATGTCATCAAACCAACTTCTCCAATAAAATAACTTTTTGATCCAACAATTATATTTATGAAAATTACTGTAGTGGAAAAACTATTTGCAATATATAGTAATTGCTTTGATACACGCCTAAGTAAATGTTATTTCTCGTGATGTTGAAATGTTTTATTCTTCCTCATGCTGGTAAGTGAATAATGATTATACAACGAAAAGCAATTTAATATGATCAAATTGAATATATTCGTCCTTGTTTTTAGCATAAACTGGAATATGAACACGGTTGTCAAGTCGGTTCGCAATTTACCTATTCCCTATTCGTCAATTACTTATCCCCTGTCGCCATTTACCTATCACTATTCGTCATTTACTTATTCATCGTTTTCTTATCTCCCAATTTACTAATGGGTTGTCGACGAGCATGCTTTCACGACTTGCCCAAGAATATAGTTTTGGCTGTGCTCGCGTGTCCATTTCACTAAAGTGCTGTGCTTGAGCCATAGGGTTTATTGCGACGCTTGCAGTATTGAGCTTGGGTCATATAAGAAGTTTAGTTGCATCGCTTGCGAGTCTGCTTCTTTACTAGGTATATCTGTGGCGTTTGGGCTGAACTATTGCGTTTTCGGTTCGATACCAGGGCATAGATGTTGTGCTTGCGTCTGCTGAGTTATCAACGACTATATTTAAATAAGATATAACTTTGAATCCTGCAAAAATCGATTAAGCAGCCTTGATTCATTCAAGTAAGATATATCGAAGAAACTAAATGCGAGAACAGAAGTTTTTAAAATTAGTATATGAGCACCGTTCATGTCGCATTTGATTCGTGACTTTGAGTGGCGTCATTTCCGTTGACGTAATTAAGGATCAAGCACGTTCCTTCGCGTCGAATTCGACCTGCACAGTGCTCTTTTGCAATTTTGAGGAACCCTTGATTTTTTTGGCGTTGTTTTTGTAGTTTGATTCCTTTGATATTTACTAGAGTTAATCAAGGCTACTGAATCGATTGGTGCAGCTATATCAGCTACTGAATCGATTGGTGCAGCTATATCAGCTACAGAATCGATTGGTGCAGCTATATCTCCTTTTGATGAGGAGATATCGGTCCTAAACGACGTTATATGCAAACATGGGCGTAGGTCAGCCTAAGATCGGCCTTTATTCGTTCAATTGATATTATTTGGTAGTTCGATGGTCACATTAACATCGTGATAAACATGTATGTTACCATTTTGAAATTTGTTCAGTAATATCTTTGTATTTGGCGCAAGCGCAGCAATTAAGTGAAATAAATTCGCCAACACTAATGTTAGTCATATGTAAACAACTCATGAGTCTGTGAGTATACTTGTTAGTCATCTGAGGAGACGTGAGCAACTTGTGAGACATGAAATTATGACCGTGGACAACTCAGTAGAGGCAAAGGCAACATCTATACACCAGTATTGATCCGAAAGCACAACAGCGATCGCAAGCCCCGCAGATATACCTAGTATTGAACAACAGGAACAACTTCTCAACATGGCACAAACGCAATTGTCGTAGATATACCCTTATGACGCAAGTGCAGTAGTATATTATAATGAAATAAGCACGAAAGAACAGTCAAAACAATACTATTAGCAATTCGCGATAGCATACACGTGAACAGCATACGGTGGATGTAAACGTAATCTAAGATAGAACCATAGTGGGTCTCGATGGGGTATAAGCGGGAAGCGGGATTGGCCTTTTTTAGTAAGCGGGAAATGGGATCATGACAAAAAAGTGAAGGTGAAAACGTGAAAGGACGTTGAGCGTGAAGCGGGAACCACTGAAAACTAGAGGCTCAGACACTGAGCCTGTATCGCTCACATGACAAAATGCTGAAGCAGGGTTTTCGATGTTCTGCATGGCGGCCATGTTTTTTATGTGAATTTCCCACAGGGCCTAAATAAACTATGTTCTGTGCTGGCGGTCATCTTTTTTATTGGATCGGAATGAAATGAGCAATCTTTGTTAAGGACCTTTAGTTCATCATTCGTTGAATTTACTACAACAGTTTCAGAGCAGAAGAAGAAAATGTGAATTTTTCCATAGGGTCAAATGTTAAACCTAAGTTCTGCGGTGGCGGCCATGTTTTTTTTCGGATCGGAACGAAATGAGCAATCTTTGTAAAGGACCTTCCATACATCATTCCCGTAAAGTTTGGTTGAATTTGCTTCAGTGGTTTCAGAGGAGAAGATGAATATGTGAAAAGTTAAACGGACTGACGGACGACGGACGGACGGACGGATGGCGGACGACGGACGCCAAGTGATGGCAATAGCTCACACTGACCCTTCGGGTCAGGTGAGCTAAAAAGGAGGCCGTGAAACGGGAAAAGGTGACTTCTTAAGAGTCTTTGTAAAATATTTTCCCGCTCGGGAAATGGGAAAGTGCAGAAAAATTCACGTGATTTCCCCCATTGAGACCCCCACCATACCTAATGCAAAATTATACAAAATTCGCTGGTTGTATTCAAAACATGTATGAGATATCTGTTATTGCCTGTGTAATTATATCAAAAAGTTCTGAACAATTTAATTGGTAAATTAAATTACGTTTGCCATATATATTTTGCTCATCATGATTGCATATTTTAACATAAGACAGTAATTTTATATTGTTAATTTAGCATACTTTAAGACTTTAAATTGTATTTTTAGAAGTCATTGGAAATAAATTCAGTTTTATTGTGTTTTTGATTTATTCAGTGTTTTTAATTCATTTAAAATCTAAATTTTGGATTGACTGCTTTCTCAGTGTCTTTATGAAGTATTTTGCTTACTACAGGGATTCAAGCGAAGTTTTTGGGCAAAACGAAGTTTTGTTCCTGGATAAATTATACTAAAATGGCGGCAATACAATCGATTTGTAAGTATTCAAACTACATGTAATTTCATTAACAGTATGTATCTCTGGACGACACTGCAGTGGCCTTCGAAATTGTAATTAAACGAAATAAACACATTTGCTTTTCAGAATTGACAGATATTTTCTTCAATAATCCTTAAGAGTACCATAAAAAATATATCATTGACAAAACAAAAGATCTCATAATTTATATATGATAAGGCTGTTGGTATTTTATTCGATATCTGAAAAGATATTAAAATAATTAAAAAAAAACGTAGTACTGTAAATTTACTTTCGGCATGCAGCCATTTCTACAACTTTAATATGGCTCTTCAGTGCATACTTGTAAAATCTGATAGAGAACAAGGCGAATGAAAAGACATGGAGTAAATACACATAAGACAAAGTCTCTACAAATACATGGTTAAAACAAGCAAAGGAACAACGGTTTATAGTAATTCAAAAATAATTCAAGCAGATCTGAATAAAAAGCCAAAGTCAGCTAAGGGCACAGCTATTGGCACGAGTGAGATACCCCTTAGATTTAAGCAAATTATCAAAATCTAGATTGCAATTTTAAATGATGAATACGGATCAAGTCAGATACAAAACGAAGGTAACAACAGAACAATGGCATCCACCTTTACAGGTATATACGCGTATATACTGACCAGGTTAATAGCGCGGTATATTACCTTGACACTCTGTAACAAATTTGAAAAGTGGATATTAGGGAACGTCTATAATGGCTGCAAATTACTATTACATGCAACAATCTGCCAGCGAACTACGAAGGAAAAACACAATGAAATAAAACAAAAGACAAACTTAAACAACGATAGGAACTCGGGACAGCCGGACTTGGTACCGGTACTAGCAACAAGTATTTTATTAGCATCAAGATATATTTTTTTGAAGGGTTATAAATTTTCCATTTCACATTTTTTGTTTATTTCTTGTATAGTGTTTCTTGTCCTTTTATATTTGCGTTGTCACCATCAAAGTCACTTGGTAAATTAGTTTTGTGCCCAGCAACAATCAATTCTGTGAATATACTTTTTTAGATTTTTTGGTTGCCGTAGAGAATTGATTTTTTTTTTACTTTATTATTATTCTTTCAATTTATAATATTTGCTTATATGAAGAACTTGTTAGATTTTAAGGTCAAAAATTGATAGATTTTCCTGTCAACTTGTAATATTAATTTCGTTGGCACCTATTAAACCTCATTTGTTTTAGTGTTGTGAAGATATAATATTTGTTTATTTATTGTCTGTGTATAAATAGGATGTTCTTAACGGAAGCGTATTGATGCCACACGAAGAAAAAAAATCTACTACATTGGCAAGGGTACATCACCCGACGTTCTAGTTTGTTTCAGTTAGCTATTAAAATTAAGCACCTCTTGGCCTATTCAATTCAATCGTTGCATTGGCAGTAAATAACGTATTCTTGTTGTTCTGAAGATAGCACTACATTCGGTAGTTACAAAAATGCTAAATGTCAAGATTTCCCGTGCGCTGTGAAATAGCAGGTACCTTGCACGAAAACTGCAGTGCTTCTGATCGGAATGCCTTGTATTTCACAAGGGACCTAGGTTACATATGTATGAAAACTGATGTTTTCGATCGGAATCTAAAATTAAAGTTAAGTCGAAAATAAATTTGCTTCTGCAGCTAATAATTATAAGATATTATCTCATTATTGCGATATATTTTTTTTCTTCATGTGGCATCAATACGTCTCCGTAGTTCTTTGTTTCATCAGTCTTTTAAACATTTCGTTTTAAATCTTATTATCGTATTATCTTCCACATGTTAAACGGATAAGGATGCATGTTGTATCTCTTGTAAATCCAAAGATCCGTGTGAATTCGACACAACTTGATGGAATGAAAAATCAAAACAAAAACTGGTGTCCTGTTGTTAATACGGGAGGGCATGCATAGAATCGCTCAACGAAATTGCATACCGGATATGGTTGGTTTCATCGTATTTCTAAAATTTAATATTATATAAAATCTATTATACCGAAGGCTATACTTTTTATTGAAAACTGGCAAATTTGATGTTTGAATTAGTTTTGAATACTGATTTTAAATGTAGATATTAGAGGTGAAATTGAATAATACCTTTTAAGTAACAATTTATCTCACTTAACTCCATTATAAACCAATGTTAAAATTTTTTACTGTTATTTGTTTAACTAATCGAAATCAAGTTTGAACGTTAAAAGTTACTTGAGCTCGACAATATAATATTAAAACCTACAGGTTATACATTCAGCCTAATTACAAAACATATACATGCTTATATGTATATTAGGAGATTTTCAAGCCTGAACACCCTACTTTTGCACCAAACGATCTTTATGATCTGGCAATGGTACATCACCCGCCTTTCTAGTTTGTTTCAGTTAGCTTTTACAATTAAGCACCTTTTGGCTTATTCAATTTCATTGTTTTATTGACAGTTAATGTTCTATATATATAACGTAGAGTTAGATGTGTAAATCATCGTCTACCAATTGAGTGGGGTAGGTGGCACGGGATCCCTCGAGAGGAGAGACGGTGCAACCTATGCCATTCAAACGACGTAGGCGATGAATTTCACTATGTTATGTCATGTTCATATTTTCGAAATGACAGAAAAATGTATCTATCTAAATACTGCCATTCAAATGTAAATACATTTAAGTTTAATTCTTTAATGAACATCCGTGATGAGGTAATTCTTGGAAATGTATGTAAATTTTTCAAAATAATATTAAAAAAGGTCGTACCTCCTGGTTAATCTATTTAATCTGTTTAATTTATATGTTTATATATTTGTTCACACATGCCTGTATATGAACTGTATTTGTATATGTGTTTTTATATTCTCTGTACAATTTGTTTAGAGAAATAAAGTATTCGTATCGTATTGAAGATACATGAGCACTACATTTGTATGGAAAGCGCTAGTCACAAAAATGCTGAATGACAAGATAGGAAGAAAACAAGTATATGTAAGATATGTGTAAAAACAAATTTTAGAAAAATCTACCGTTCCATTTTTTTTTCTAAATTTAGAATTAAGTATGTAAAAATCAATAAAATTGTTGAATCTCTGCTTGAAATTACCTCCCGTGCAAGAAATCTGACTTTTACATATTTTCATTCTTTACATATCATTGCAAAAAAGTAGAGTTAATTTACTTTTTATAAATAACTTGATGCAGAGTAGTTGTTTTCAAAACGAATATGTTTTTGCTGTGTTAAAAAGTTTTACAATTTTAAAAATTTAATCATACCTATGGCAATGATTCTTTTTATCTAAAAGTGAAAAACAGAGTTATCTCCCAATACCCCAAGTCTAGTCCCTTAAAACGCAAATTTTATATGTTACCAATGTTAGCCAATCAAAAGCGACAAACGCAATCACAAATAAACAATTAAAGTCAGCCAATCAGTAATGGAAATTAAGGTTAACAATCAAAAACCGTTAATAGTATAAATCAACCTTCTACAAGAAGAAAAAAAAGAATATTCAATCACCCCTATGATAAATTATATATTTATTATATATTACCAATATGGACTGATTTCCAATGTATTTATCAACAGATGGGTGCTGGTTCTTCATGATTACTTAAAATGATTTCGTGACAGCCCATAGTTTTGAAGTGCACACCAACTACAGATTCTGCCATAACAGCAATCGGAATTTGTCGTTTTCAAAACATTTGAAATCAGTGTGGCTACGTTCACTCTAGATTTCGAATATAAATCGTATCCACTACCACATGCACGTTAAAGAAAAACGCAGAAAAGCTGAATTGTGTCAAACTAGAAGAGAACATAGCGTGCTATCTATCTTAAAAAGCAGGGAATTGAGAAAAAAAAGAATAAACATTGTATTTATAGTATAGAATAGAATGTTTCCCAAATAAAATAGAAGTTAAAACTCATTTTCCCTGACACAAAATAATATATTGTGTTATTAAATCAATAAATATATAGTAAATAGACTACAATATAGCAGAGAATATGGAAAGCAGTTGTGAAATTTATCCTATAAATATATGATTCATTGATAAAAATGAATCATTTATGGATAATACTATACAAGATGCTATAGATTCTTTTTATAGGATACTAGATAATTTGATAGTGCATTAAATAAGTACTTAAGTAATTAACATGCTGTTCCTTTTCATGAAACAAAATCCTTTAAAATCAGATTAAAATCATCTTTCCCGGACCTGAGTTTTAATTTTACGATCACTTTCTATTGTGTCCATACGAGGGTGACTTGTTAATTTGAAGGTAAGGTTTCATAGTTGGAACATATATGTTATATACTTTGTTGAAAATTTACATTATGCGCTGCCGCAGACCATATGCATATCATTTGAACTAACCATAAGTACGGTTTTGAAAGAGGGGTCACAAATAGCTTGCCATAGAAATTTAGTAAGTAAGGTGTCTTCATTTTTGGAGTCTACCTAGTGTAGATTGGTGTTGATTTGTCGTAGATCATGCAAACATTTGCCTCTATGTTTTTATGTACTTTTAATGACATGAATTAAGCTGTAATTATTTGTGGCAGTAGGGACGTCTCCTGTTTTTTTTTATCTAACGCCTTAAGATGGTAAATATATTCATTGAAAATTGTCACTTTTGCACATAGATCTAGAGATAGCAGTGTACTGTAGATGTAATCTCTCTGTAATATCTATGCATTCAAAGAACAGTCAATACTCTCGGTGGGAAGGCAATTTCGCTTCCCATGTTCGTTTAGTTCCTACCATAGACCCTTATATTAAAGATTTCTGTGCCCTGTTTAACTGAACTCGAATAATTCAAGCCCTCTCCGTATCCAATTCTCTCCTTCTAAAAAGGGATGAGGTCTTGTTTAGTAATACATAAATAAAAAAATATTTTGATATATAATTATGTTTCGAAGATATTTTACCTGATGATTTTATAACTTAAATCATATTTAGAAAATACAATAGAGCTATATGGAAATAACCCTTAACCAACAAGGGTATATTTTTTCTATAAGTAGACATACAATTCTTTCCAAACTTTGTATGTCTATTGGTAAGATATAGAACTTCAATTTAAAAACATAAAAAAGATATGTCACGAACCTTTTGAAAAAGTTATTTCAAGAAACATAAAGAATTTGTTAGTTTTTCAAGAAAGGGGAGGTAACTTAATTAGAGTAATTTGGGACCCCAAAATTAAAAAAAAGAACATTTTATGGAAAAATTAAAATAAATGTGTTTTGTTAAGATACTTTTGACAAATTCAAAAAAGAATTGGGATCAACTACCTTATTCTTTGAACACACTTAGAGAAATATGACCTATTCCATGTATTTCAGTATAGAATTATCCCCCTTTAATAAAACGTTTTAAATTTTTGGCAAATATGTAATATTTTTCTTACAAACTTGATACTTGTTATCATTGTATTAAAGACATACAAAATAATTAAGACAACCTCTCTTGAATTATTGAATTTTTGCTTAGATGTGCAAAAAAGATGCTCAGTTTTAGACACCGAAACTACCTTTACTCGATGTGAGAAATTTCATAATCAACGTAGTTCTCGTTGTAGAAACTATATTTACAAGGTGTCAAGACTAAAAAACTGGCAAAAGAACGAAAAGCAAAAGTTAAATGTTAAATTTTCGGAACAATTATTCATGTGATGAAACTGGGACTAATATATTGACTAGATCTTATAAATGGCCTCGGTAATGATCACATCTGTTTGGTTGTTAAATTTTGGTATTCATTTATCAAAAGTCATTATATTGTATATTCAGTAGGTATTACAACGAAGAATTTTGTAAGCAAATTTTGATGATTAATCAATTTTCATTGCATAAATACATATTGATGATATGGTGCATGAAGACGCACGTTAAGTGTTGTATTTAAATTACAACCTTTTTTACTTTTTAAATGCAAAGTTTCAAATAAATCCATGAATGCACGTAGGTGCACGGCAATATTTAACTTTTACGTGTTTTTGCAGTTTTCTCGAATTTTTGTCGTAGTCGTGGTCTCCAAATAATTTTGAACCAGTTTTTCCTTAGCTCTTTTAGAACTGGTAAATACGAAGAAAAAAGTACCGGAAGTGGCATAATTGTAAATTTTCAATGATGTTAATTTATCCTTTATCTAAATATTTTGGAAATTAAAAGTTTAATGTCTTATTACTGACGCAAATAACTATCTTTTTGTACCGTTATATTCATTCAATTCGAACATTCATTTTTTTCGTTGGAGAAAGCCTGACGTTTGCAAATATAGGACATCATGTACTATTTATTGCAGAATTAACCAACTATACACTATATTTAAAGAACGCCATGTGACGTCCGTAAACCAATCACATCGCACAAATATTTTCATAAAATAAGAGGACTGGATTTTACTACTTTACATATAAATGACAGCTATAAAAGCCTTTTTGCTATTCGCCACTGAAAAGAAATTTTCTTATAAACGGATAGCAGTGTGGATTATTGTAATGATATTCATACTTAAAAGTTTGTTTTTTTTATATTTGGTAGACATTCAATTAAATATAATTTCAAATTCTCTTAATGTATTTTCTTCAAGTATCTTTATAAAGTATCTATGCCTATTCTGCTATATATTTTAGAAATATTTTAAGTATATTTTACTTCTTTTCAGATTCCGTTGTCCGCCTGTTGAGTCACAAATACCAGAGATGCTTTAAAACTATGTTTTGTTTAAAGCCACAGTTGTTGAGGAAAATCTTTAATAAAAATTGCAATACAAAATTGCTACAGATATTTTTCTTTTCTCCGGTGTTTACGTGTACTTTGAAGTTAGAAGAGTATTGTTTTCTAATAAGTATGTCTGTGAATTTCAGAATCATTATAAATTGGACGATTCTATCAGAAAAGTATTGAAGGCACGTCATATAGATTGCCATTCTTGGACCGATTTTGTTTATTTCAACAAATCTGGATATTTAGTTTACAATTCATCGACTATTCAGCAAGCAAATTTAAATGAAAGTCTTTTGAAATGTGAATATGCAGCTATTCTGATGAATGGGTTAAACGATATTAAAATACTTCACAAAACTCCCTTTTCGAAACAAGTCTATGTGGAATACGAATTTATACATGTAAACTGTAATTACACTAACAACATATCAGTGTATTCAAATATACATTTTAACTTAAATACACAAATTAATAAACGATTATTGCTGAACGAATCAAAATCACAATTAAGCATAGTTATTGTCGGCTTTGATTCAGTTTCTCGATTTCTGGCAGAACAGAAATTGCCACAAACTTTGGACTATTTGGAAAATGATTTGGGCGGATATGCATTTACAGGTTACACAAAAGTAGGCGATAACACACTTCCAAATCTGTTGGCCGTTTTGACAGGAAAAACACTATCCGAAACTATTCTTTCCGTGTTATCAAAACCGTTATTGTATGAAGAAGTGCTAAGAAAAGGCTACATAGACTGTTATGCAGCGGATTGGGCTGAATATTTAATACCGTTCCTTGTTAGATATCCAAACTATACACATTATTTACGTAGCATTGTTTTAGGACGGGAAAATAAAATGTTAAAAATATATCAAAGAAAATCAAAAACAATGAAAATTATTCACATGAGCAATAATCCACAATGTTTTGGGAACACATTTAAACATAATATAGTTTTTGAATACACAAAACAGTGCATAGAAAGATACCATGGTAAACGAAAATTCGCATTCTTGTGGAATTCACAATTAGCCCATCATTCCCCACATGAGTTGTCTTTAGCTGACAAGGATACTACAAGATTCCTACAATGGATGAATTCAACAGGAAATCTAGATAGAACTGTCTTAATTTTGATGAGTGATCATGGTTCACGTTACGGTCTTTAGGACGACATGCGATTGGAAGAGCCACTGGCAACCTACCGTTAATGACATTGTACATTCCGCCTTATTTACAAGAGAAATATCAACAAATGAACAATAATTTAAAACAAAACACAAATCGGCTTACAACACCTTTTGATTTACACGAAACACTCAAAGACGTTTTATACCAAAATTTTGAGGAGATAGACGATTCCTTGTGGCCTACTTTTCAAACAAGAGGCATCAGTCTTTTTAAAGAAATTCCATTGCAAAGAACATGCTACGATGCCTCAATAGTAGAGAGTTACTGTCCTTGTTACAGGAGTGAAAATATTTCAACAGAAACCAACGAAGTGAAACACGCAGTTCATTTTGCAGTGTCTAAGATAAATGAAATAACTTTGAAAAGTGGCTTCAAATGTCGCCGTCTTGAAGTTGTTTCGATAGATTCTGCACAGATCCAATACACACCGTCTGTATCATACGGGACGAATGGAGACAGATACATTGTTGTGTTCAAAACAAAACCTGGATTTGGTATTTTTCAAGCCATTGTTGATCATAGAACGTTTACTGATATGAACGTAGTTGGAGAAATTGATAGACTCACTGCCTATGGGAATCAATCGTACTGTATAACAGAGAGACATGCGCACTCAAATCTTAGAAAGTTCTGTTATTGTTTATAACTCGTGAATATACCGTATATCTATAGCATAGCAAGTCGAAACAAACCATATAGACAATAAGTTCATTTATACAGTTCCCACATGAAATATTAAATAGTCGAGTGGAGAAAGTACCCGTCAACAAATATAAGTGGTCAGGCGAACCGTAATATCTCTAACTGGTAAAATGGGTCAAGAAAATCCAGAAATAGGAGATAGACTTGTAATTTTCGGACTTGTCTTGCATTATATGTTCAAATCAAACAGATTCCTTATAGCAAAAAACTGAAATAAAATAAAATAAATAAAAAATTAAGTAAATAAATAAAAACAATTAATAAAAAAAAAAATAAAAAAATTTAAAAAAATAAAATAAAATAACCTTTTTTCTGTTTTGTGTACAGAAATCCATGAACCCTTCGGGAAGTTTTGAATTTGATTTTTCTTCCGTACTGTGACAGTATTTTCAAACAGACTAGGCTCCTCGATCTAGGCGGCTGTTTTGCAGCGAGCACTCCTTGGCCCATTTTTCTAAGTAACGTTTATGTCTTTCCTTTCTTCCTTAGATTTTGGTCTTGGAGTTGTTGGTCTACCTGTATTGGGCTTTATTTGTATGTTTATTATAAAATAGGGAAACGGATAAAGAAATGGGATGTTTGAGTACCAATAAACCGGTTTAACTCTACCGTTAGCTCTTGCTAGTGCTGGTACCGAGGTCGGCTATCCCGAGTTCCTACCGTTGTTTACGTTTGTCTTTTGTGTTTTTATTGCTTTGATTATTCCGTTCCTTGGTAGATTATGACAAGTGATCGTAATTTTCGACCAATGTAAGTGTTTCCTGTTATCTTTTCCATATCATTTTTTTTTTGGTAAGCGAATTTAAAAAGTGTCAACTTTTAGTGTGTATATCAATTGTAATTGGGTACCTTCAGACTCACAGGAATCCTCTTAAAAGTAACCATGAATCAATGAAGTTAAGTGCATTTTGATCAACATTCGTCTTTGGTACACAACTATGGCCCGGAATCATTCACATAATTATTTAAGAGACACTAGTCTGATTCATAATTTTAAATGGGGATAAATTATCGATTTTT
This sequence comes from Modiolus philippinarum, assembly GCA_002080025.1. Lineage (NCBI taxonomy): Eukaryota > Metazoa > Mollusca > Bivalvia > Mytilida > Modiolidae > Modiolus > Modiolus philippinarum. The sequence goes on along the minus strand of MJUU01002620.1, from coordinate 21,915 downwards.
TTCCTCCCTTTTTCTCATTAAATATGCAAGTTCCAGCAAATGTCCACTTTTTTCGCATTTGTCTTCACTTGCACTTGAAAAAGTAAAATATTCCATAAGTAACTTTTAAAGGACTTGACAACCATGGTAGACATTCCAAGCGACTTTTTGAATCTTTACTTGAGAGTTTTCATTCTTTTGTGTAAATACTACTGCATTTCAGACTGATTCAGAAGGATAAATCCTTATTTTTCGGAGGCCTTAAATTGTAAATGTTTTTTTTTATATGGTTATATTTTTGTTTAATTTGTACTAGCTCACTCCAGACAGGGTTCACAAGGTTGTCACTTTAAATGGAGCCTTTGTCAGGTGAAATATGTCAGATTAGCATGTTATCATATCAGATATTTTATGAAAGGATATGAAGTAAATGAACATGAGACCATAACACATATGTTAATCATAACTGCAAAAATTTTAATGACCTGTATGGCCATTTCGGAAATCAATTCCTCATCAGCAGCATTAGAACCCAAACATAGAAAATCCATAATTTAAAAAACCGTGTAAAATGCACCAGAGCATTCTATCAAATTTCAAATAATATTTGAGATACCTAGCAAAAAGTATCGATTCAATCCTTTCAAGCCAACCTGAATCCCCCCCCCAAAAAAAACAAAAAAAAAAAAAACA
>MJUU01002620.1:0-21188 GCA_002080025.1 Modiolus philippinarum | reverse complement strand
AAAAAAAAAAAAAAAAGAAAAAAAAAAGAAAAAAAAAAAAAACAGGGGAACAATAAAATCTCATCTGCAGCAGCAGCTGGTATTTGAGAGAAAATCATTCTAGTTGGTTACCTGACTGTATAACTGTATTAAGGTGTCTCAGTGGTATTATTCCGCCATTTTTCTGAAATTCTTGTTCATTAAGGTTTCATTCATTAAAAATTCAACAAAACAGTTATCTAAATGTAAAGAAAATTCCAAAGTATTTAACATTACTATTCCTCGTCACTTTTACAACATTTTCATTACAAAAAGGTGAACTACAACACACAAGTTTTTAATTACAGAACACAGAAATTATGCAAGGGAAATAATTTGATAATTAAAGGTTTCATTATGAGTGAGGCTTTTATATCGCTTGTTATCAAATCGAGCTATTTAATTACATAATAATAATTAACGAGCATCAGCGAGTTAATTATTATTTGTAATTAAATAGCGAAATTTGATGACAAGCGATATACAAGCATCACGAGTTGTGAAACCTATTTCTCTTCTGATAAACCATTCTGTCGTGTTCTCCCAGTTATGTTAAGTTGGGAGAATTTAGTTGTGTTTGTTAATACATTGAAGATTGATTATTGGTTATTGATCGTGTAAGAAATAGATATTGCTGCCACATCATAAGAGAAAAGAAATGATAGCATAAAAGTTATTACTAAGTGATACGAAAAATTATCTTGTCGTGTAAGAAAAAGTTATTGCTGCCACATCATAAGAGAAAAGAATTTCTCTTATGATGTGGCAGCAATATCTATTTCTTACACGATACGATAATTTTTCGTATCACTTAGTGATAACTTTTATACTATCATTTCATTGGCCTTTCATACGATTAGATAACTTTTCAGCCGTATTTTCATTGGTTGTTCTAGAGGTCACACATTAGGTCAAACGAACGTCATGGCAATTTTTTTTTAAAAATTCCGTGCTTATTGCATTATGTCGTCTGCATTATTTTTTATTCCATTGGCAAGAAGAAGAAATGAAAAAATGAGCTTCGTGTGTAAACACCTATTAATTCATTCTCCCAAAACAGTTGAATATATTCTGGTCACTTGAAATATATTATTTTATTGCTAAAAATAAGTTTAACTTCCTTCCTGTGTTCTGTGTTGATGTTATGATGTAATGTGTATTGGGATCGTTGACGCGTGGAAATTGACATCAGAATCAGTTACCACAGAGACAGAGAAATTTACACCTACATTTAATTACCAATCATTTTCACTCAACTGACAAGCAGAAATTAATTTTATTACTGTATAGATGTTTAAAACTGTAATTACAATTCAACCGAGCTTTCACCCAGTTTTATCTCCAGCGAGGAATCACGTATCTGTCATTGCTATTGATTGTTGTGTACATGTGCGTATAATGCAACATAGTTCCTACATCTACAACACTTATCGTTGTTTATAGTTTCTACTTTATATACGGGGAACATTAATTGTTAGACTTTACATTCATTATTATGATAAGTTTAAAGTACATAATCAATCTTCAATGTATTCACAAACACAACTAAATTCTCTCAACTTAACATAATTGGGAGAACACGACAAAATGGTTTATCATAAGAGAAATAGGGTTCACAACTCGTGATGCTTGTATATCGCTTGTTATCAAATCTCGCTATTAAATTACAAATAATAATTAACTCGCTGAAGCTCGTTAATTATTATTGTGTAATTAAATAGCTCGATTTGATAACAAGCGATATACGAGCCTCACTAATAATGAAACCTATAATCAACATAGATATCATTAGAGAAATTAACATTTTGCAATTTATCACTCTTATCTCAAAGCTGACCCCTGACTTTTATTTTTTATATGTAAACTATAGAACAATTTCAAAAGACATTCCAAGTAATAACAAAATCTATATATAATAGATATATAATAGATTTTTAAAGCTATCCCCTCATATAGTAATTTACCCTATCATTTCTATGTAAAATCCTAAAATTTTAATTCCTCTTTGGGGTTTAAATGCACGGTGACCCCCAAATTTTATTTGATATTTTGACCAATAATTCAATTATGTTTCTACACAGAAAATTTCACAAAATTCTTTAGTAGGAAAAAAATACCCTGCAGACACCTTAAGCCGTTTTCGCTTCAGTTCTAAACTTTGTGTTAAAGTTTATACAAAAAGTAGTGTATTGGTAAATAATTTTACGCATGCGCCGTGATGAGATGTCATAAATGTAGTCTATTCTAAAGTGCTAGTACTAACAGGACAACTTTACATAAAAATACAATTTGCATTTCATAACATAACAAAATAAAAGAAGTTGTTCTTTCTGTCTTATTGATAGTAATCGGTGCCTTAAATTGGGGTTTTACTGAATTTATAAAATAAAACTGTTTTTTTTAATCCCATAAACGATGCATATATTAAACAATTGCATTAAAATTTTTCAAGTGATAATATTTAACACACAATTCTAACATGACTCTTGTTAATCGTCAACCAGTTTAATACAACCAAATTTTAGATACCATATATTTCGCACATGCGCATATGGTATCGGAATATGAGTAAACGTAATGGAAAACAACATTTTTTAAAAAATTTGTTCGTCTTAGTTTATGAAGGAAATAAAAATTAAGAACAGTTTTTTAACTAAACCATGCCATTCAGACATGTGAATCTGTTTTCATTTGCTTTCTTTTTGAACTCTGAACTTGCATCTGTTTGAAAACGTCAGATTGTGTATAGAAACGAATCATATTAGAATTGAAATAATTCATGGCAGGTTTATGGTTATTGTGTACTTTCATATACAGTGTAGCATTTTGTCATCTTTTCAAAAGGAACTGTCAATCATTGATATAGAAGCAATCAATGAATCAGTCACAACATCACTGCATTTGATTGGTCAAGAAAGTCAAGTAGGGACACATTTATTGAATCGACCCTAAATCTTTTGTGTTTTTGAAAATCCACATCTGATTCACCCCATGTGTTGAGTGTACTCTATCACTATGTAAAGGTCGCTTTTTGGACAGTCAAATAACAACAAGTCCATTTCAAGCTGCTAGGGTTCTTTATTACAATCATATTAAATAAACCCTACAAAATATAACAATAACTGATTTAAAATCACAAGCATGTAACAAAGTTATTCAGCATTACTGTAGTTATAACAACATTACACTGAAATGGTAAAATTCACAAAAACTATTCTGCAAACATGTCAATACATCTTCATATAAAACTATCAACTTTGACAATTCATATTCAATTCAATATTTTTTTAAAGTCTCATCTCTCATTAGTATACATACAATATAAAACATATAAAACAATACACATATAAAAATAAAAATGAGAGCCATTCTATACAGAATTATAAGAGACTATTTAACCTTAAAAAAATCATACACTAAGACATTTTAAATTCATTATTTACAAAATAAGAAGTTTCTATGAATATTTAAAATCATATAGCAGGCTCTGGCACATGCTTTTAAAACATTTTCATTAGAGAATAAAAAGACTAATTTCTGTTCATCACTAAAATTCTTAAAATCATTTTCATAAAATTCAGCTTCCCTAAATAAAACTTCTATGACTTCTTTATAAAGTGGACAGTGCAGTAAAACATGGGCTTCATCTTCAATAAAAGTTTTAAAAAAATGACAATTTCTGTCTAGTAAATTTAAATTTTCAAATCTCCCTGTCTCTATTCGAAGTGGCGCGGTACCACATCTAAATTTAGCCATAGAGCTTCTATGTTTAAAAGGTAGTGTTATTCTACAATAAGACTCAGTTTCAAATCTATTTTGAATAATCTATACGTTCTCAGTTTATTCCCTCCTCGCCCAGATATAGATTGATCTGATAACAAACGATTCTTCCATTCAGTAATAAACTGAAGTGATAATTTATTAGACACACGGTCTAAAATATAACGAGTGTCAACATGTCCGGTAATACTGCAAAAGTGACTAAGATTTAGGTCGCAAAAGGTCCTTTTTATGTAAAAATTCAAGTTTTTCACACATTTATGTTTTGTGCTCAACTGATCTGCCCAAATAAACACTTTTCTGTTAAGACGATTTGAGCTCATATTGTTGAGCCTGCACCATAAACGAGTTATACATTTCCACTGTTTGTGGATAAAGGGAAACCATCCCATATCCCCCAGCACTGCATCGTTTGGCGCATATTTACCCACCCCTAAAAAGAATCTCCCTGCTCTATGGTGTATGCTATTAATACAGGAATAATTTTTAACATCCCATATACCAGCACCATATTCTATAACTGAACATACTAAGTTTTCATACAATTTATTGAAAACTCCGTACTGGACACCACCCATAATTTTACATTTAGCTATAACAAGTCCTAGGACTCGATTAGCCGACTGAGCAACAGCTTTTACAGTGACATTGTAATCTAGAAACTCGTTCAGCACTAATCCTAAATATGTATAATTACACGAATAATTTACAATACGACCTCCACACTTAAACTGGAACTCTGACCGTGCGATACTGGGTGTCCTAAAATGCACAATATTACTTTTAACTAAGTTAATATTCATACAATTATCAGAACACCATGAAGATAAAGCATTAAGAAGTGTTTGTAAGTCATTTTCATCCTCTGCTAAAATAACAACATCATCCGCATAAAGTAAAATGCAAACCTTTTCACCATTAATATCAATACCACATTGATATGAATTTAAAAATGACACCAAATCATTGATATATAAATTAAATAAAATGGGTGATAAAGGGCAATCCTGTACAAAAATTATTTGAAATACCCAAATTGGTTAACTTTGACCACAAAATGTCCCTGTTAATAGTATCGTAAGCCTTTTTAAAATCGATAAAAGCCGCAAATGTAGATTTACGTAATTTCTTTCTGACTTCAACAATATTAGTTAAAGTAGACAGTTGATCAATTGTACTTCTACTATGACGAAATCCATTTTGCTCATCAGATCGTAAACTGTTATCATCAATCCACTGCGACAACCTTTCATTCAATAATGTACAATATAACTTATAAGAGACTGATGCTAAAGCAATACCCCTATAAGAAAGGGGCTCAAAATATATTTATCGAACAATTCTCATCCTGCTGAATCAATACAATTCATACACAAATAATTATTTGTGTATGAATTGTATAACTTTATAGTTTCCTATTTTATAAAATATATAATCTTTGATATCAATTTCCCAACATATTTGACATATTCTGATACATGTTAAAATATCGTATCTAATACGTAAGCATTAGAAATAGTGTTTGACGTCACAAGCTATCAAGCTATTTATATAACCATGACAAAAGGTCAAGGTCATTTCAGAATACAATAATACCAAAAATGGACAGTTAATTTAGTTATGCTGTACACGTGTTTCAAGGAGTAACCTCTCTTCAGCAGCATTAAAATCAAATAATATGGAAAGCCATAATCAAAAAATTGTAAACAAAGAAGTACTCATTACCAAAAATATGGAAATAGGAAGCCAAATCCAGTACTAAAATCGACTAAAATCTCTCTTTCTACATTTATACAAAAATCACTCAAACGAACAAATTCACACAACTCCGAAATCACATTCATTCACAGGGAATTGGGGAACTTACCGGAATACACTTTACTGCAGAAAAGATAAAGCTAATGTCTTGAAGAAATATATAAATCATTATTAAATAATTAAAATATTTAAATAACAAAACGCTAAAAAATACACCCTATCGCATTCTCCCCCTGTCGGAGAATGTCTTCCACGACATCACTAGATATCTCCCTCCTGGTAGGAAAAATGACGTCCTCGTCGAGAAACAAACTGAAAATAAAATCAACAATCAATTTTCTGTGGCAACGTTTAAAAGCCTAGCAAGGATCTGGTCCTCCATGCCACTCAAAGCAAGATCCTTCAAGTAATCAGCTCTGAGTTTCCAATCTGGCTGTTGCTGACTACTTTTCGACACAACGAAATCTGTGCGAGCAGTCATGTTCTTCGTTGGAATCGCTTTGGCGTACCTGGTGAAATGGTCAGTAATCACCAATATGTGTTTGAAACCACCTTTCGAAAACTCTTAACGTCAGGAAATCCATACACACGATCTCCAGTGGTTGTGTTGTCTGGATGTTGGTCAACGGAGCTCGTTCGTTGGGAGGTTTCTTCCTCTTTAAGGATCTTGGGCATTTCTCTATCCAAGCGTCTATATCTTTCGTCATACCGCTCCAGTAAAAACGGTCCTTCACAAGTGATGTTGTTCTGTCACGACCTTGGTGACATATGTCGTTGTGAAGTGATCGTAGAACTGCTGTTATCTTGGAATGCGGTAAGACCAGTTGATCTGTTGTGGTACCATCTACTGTTGTTCTCCTGTACAATATTCCATCCTTGATGACCAGTCTATCGAAATTATTGTACAGTTGGTTATGAGCAGGTGATGATGGAATGTGCCTTTTCCGTGGCCGTTGTCCTTTGGAAACATGTTGCATCCATGTTCGTATAACCGCATCACGTAACTGCTCTTCTCTGATGTCGATATTCCTCATAGGTGTCTTGTGTGTCTCTCCAGTGAAATCGTCAGTTGTAACGGCCAAACACTCAACATATGGTTGTCGTTGTATTGAGCTACAAACTGCCTTTACGGATTCTGCTGGAATGTGTGTGGCTTCCACATTATTATCAGGACGTGGTGTATCAGGTGTACATTCCTGCTGACCAATGATGGCAGGCAATCTGGATAATCCGTCAGCGTCAGCATTGTGGCGACCAGGCCCATAAACGATGTTGAAATCGAAGGCAGCTAAAGCGGCGATCCATCTATGCCCCGTCGCATCCAGCTTTGCAGACGTTAGGATGTAAGTCAGCGAATTATTGTCTGTAACGACTGTAAACTTGTGGCCATAAATGTAATCGCTGAATTTTTCGATGACCGCCCACTTCAGTGCTAGAAACTCCTGTTTATGGACTGGGTAGTTTCTTTCTGCTTTTGACAATCGACGACTGGCGTAGGCAATGACTCTCTTATGTCCTTCCTGTTGCTGGTACAACACCAAGTCCTGTTTGGCAAGCATCCATGTGGACTTCAAACGGTTGTGCATAATCTGGGAAGCTCAATATTGGTGGAGATGACAATTTGGACTTAAGAATCTGAAAGGCTTTCTCTTGCTCATCATTCCATTTCCAAGTTGTAGGTTCCACTGGTTTCTTCTTTCCTTTTATCTTCTTTCTCCCGGTTACAGGGATAATATCGGTCAAAGGTCGAGCTATCTTAGAAAAATTCTGGATGAACTTTCTGTAGTAGCCTATAAAACCTAGGAACAGGCGGACTTCTTCTGAGTTCTTTGGTCTTGGCCAGTTGGCTACTTTTTCTACTTTTTCTGGGTCTGGTTCCACACCTTCAGATGAGACGATATGTCCAAGGTATTTAACACGTGTCTGGAAGAAGGAGCATTTTTTTGCGGAAAGTTTAAGACCTACTTCACGGAGGCGTTGGAAAATTCTCTCCAGGCGCTCAAGATGCTCATCCATGGACTTTGAAAAGATTATCAAATCGTCCAAATAAATAAAACAGATGCGAGTGTGGAGATATCCTAAACATTCCTCCAGGAGTCTCTGGTATGTCGCTGGTGCGTTTGATAGTCCAAATGGGAGCCTGTTGAACTCGAAAAATCCTAGTGCTCCAACGGTGAAGGCGGTACGTTGTTTGTGCTCCTCTTCGATCTCTACTTGATGGTACCCGCTCTTCATGTCTAATACTGTAAAATATGTGTTGCCACCCAGGGAATCCAGAATCTCTTCAATGCGTGGTAAGGCATAAGAGTCTTTTATGGTCCTTTTGTTGAGCTGGCGGTAGTCAACACACATTCTTAGTTTCCCATCTTTTTCCGTACCAGGACGACATTGGACGACCGGGATGAATGAGATCTTCTGATCACTCCTGCAGATAACAGCTATTGTAGGTGGTTTCGTACTTCGTCTATAATTGCTGGTGGTATCCGACGATGACGCTGTTTAAATGGAATGTTATCTGACAAATCAATACGATGTCGTACTGCTGAGGTGTGCCCTATATCATCATCACTCTTTGAAAATATGTCTTGATATCGGTATATGGGGTCCTTTCCTAAACGTAACTCCTCTTCGGTTAAGTTGTCCCTGGGAAAGTTGATGTTATTCATGATGTCCTGAAATTCTTTGTCCTCTGGAATCACCAAGTCTTCTATATCCACTGGGTCAATTTCACAGAGGAGCGCTCTTGGTGGAACAGTGACAGTTCGTGTTGTAACATTGTATATGTGTACTGGTATGTTTCCCTTCAGCTGGTGATCATAGGTTATCACAGTTGGCACAATATCCAAGTCATCAGGTAGTGCTGAGTCCGCAGTTGGTTGTAGCATTGCGCACAGTCTTTGTTGTTGAAGCTCTTTATCCATATAACCGCTGATTTCTACTTGCGAAGGTTTGCTGGAATGGTAATACAGTGTGTTTCAGCAGACTTGATGACGGCGAGTTTGTTATGTCTCTTTTCCAATTCCTTTTTCCGGAGTGACATGCAACGGAATGCCAAGTACCACGGAGTATGAAGTTGAGCTTCCTGTAAGTACCTTGGTCCAATTGTTTTTTTGATGTCATCCATAACTACCGTCATAATATTGGTTCCGACCAATACAGGGATAGCTTTGTTGTAGTCACTGTCTGGTATGACTAAAAATATTCCTGGATATATTAGCTGTAGAGAAGATATCCCATGTAGTTCTATATCTGCCTCTATATATCCAAGGTAAGGCATTGGCTGACCATCAGCGCATTCTATGTTGAGGATCCTTGTCAGAGGTTCAATCGGCTTATTAGGAAAGTATCTTCTGACGAATGACTCGCTAACTGTTGACACTGTAGATCCTGTGTCTAACAATGCCTCTGTCTGTATACCATCAATGGTAATCGAAACCTCATTCGCCGGTCCACATATCCTATTTTCCTTCCGATGTCTATCTGTCGGTACATCAACATACCGGTAGGTCTGTGTCATCTGCTGATAATTCATGGCCTTATGAAGTTTCCTACAGTTGTCAAGTCGGACCTTGCATCCAACAGCAATATGGCCTGTTTGTCCGCATCTCCAGCAAGTAACCTGATGTTTCTGTCTTCGCTTTTCCTTGTCTATGGGTCTAAATGCTATAGTTTCGTCTGGTATTGTATTATCGGTATAAGTCCTTCTGGTGCTTTCGTTTGAAAGATATTGTTGTCTCTCCAAGAGATCAATCTGTGTCATCAGTCGCTGAAATAATGCTTTCAATTCGTCGTTTTCCTTTTTGGGTTGTACTGTGCTTCTTTTCGCCGGAATGGGTTTCTTTTTATTGGACTGCTCTTTCTCTCCAATACGTTCTTGTTGTTCCTGTTCCAACTGTCTCATGGTTAAAAGCAATCGGTTGTAGTCAGTGATGGTATCAAAATAATGTCCAGATATTCTTTTCAACTCTGGTCTTAGGCCTTTCCAAAATTTAGATCTCAACATGTCATCAGCATCTTCCTCATAGATCTTTCCTTGTCGACGTGCCTTGTTAAATATATCTTCAAGTCGACATTCCCATGCTGATACAGATTCGTCATGTTCTTGGGTGACGGTATAGAATTGTCCAAGTAATGCTTCCTTCGGGTCTACTATGCCATAAATACTATCCATCTTGTCGATGATGTTGTCGACAGTTGCACTAGGACCCAATCTCATGATGATTTTACTGGGTTCTCCTCTATTGCATCTGTGCTGTTCAATCAATCATCAATATTTCTTCATCTGTGCTCTTCAATCACACATTACCTTAATTACTACATTGACTTACCATGTGTGATCAAATAAAATATTGGTGAATATGTGAGCGGAAACGAACCCCCACTTTACACATAAACAAAATAGGAAATAATTACAATTACCTGTTTAATAAAATATAGTGTCACATGTACATGTATATCTCCTTGTAATGTTATATACTGCTCCTGTGTGCTAAGTTGCTCTGTTCTTATTTACGTGAGTGATAATAAAATAATAAAATAATACACAACAACTAGTATGTACAAATAAAAGGAATAACAAAGTCAGAACAAAATAACTGGTTACCGTGCACAGATTACAACAACACCAATCCAAACCACGGACACCAATTCAAATCAAAACCCCAGTGCCTGCTACTTACTCGTGTCTAGTTACTAAATAAATGCAACACCCCTAGGCAAGAAATATTCAACTTATACTCACCACTAAGTGTTAGTTGCACTTCAAGTATACATCTAAGTAACACCTTCATACTTAGTTAGTTCGACAATTCAAGTATGAAAAGACTGAACTGTACTGTGTATGGTCACTTACCAACTGTAATGACTAACAGACACAACAGACAGACAAGGGGCACCTTACATCTAAGTGATGACAACTTCCACAGGTAGGTATGACCTAATGACTTACTGACCAATTACCTGTTTAATAAAATATAGTGTCACATGTACATGTATATCTCCTTGTAATGTTATATACTGCTCCTGTGTGCTAAGTTGCTCTGTTCTTATTTACGTGAGTGATAAGGTACTGTGTTACAAACTTACCTTATTTCCTATTTTGTTTATGTGTAAAGTGGGGGTTCGTTTCCGCTCACATATTCACCAATATTTTATTTATTTAATAAATATGTCAATCACAAAACATCACAAATATACCATGCAATTAATATTCATGTATATACTATTATTATAACAACATAAGATAACACAATTGTAATTAATTAACAATAGCAAAAATTACAATGCATTTTGTTTAATATCACTTCTACATAGTACCATACAATGTTGTTACACCAGTGAAATGAAAATGTATGTTCAAAAAATAAAAATTCAAGTTACATATGCAATGAAGAAAAAAATAAATAAATAAAAGTCAATCTTTTAATTAAATAGGACTTAAGTTTTATCTTAAATTTCAAAAACAAAATAAGTAAATCAGTTAACTTTTTTTGAAAAACTAAATTAAGATCAGTAAAGTTATGTCAAAAATTAAATTTACTATCTAAATTTCAACAATATAGATTATAATATATAAGTTGACATTCAATATTTTAATACAATGTGAACTACACTTTAACAGTCTCTATCTGTAAACTTGTATGTATATCTAATCACAACATGTAATCACCAGTAGGTAGTAATTTCTTTATACAAAATGTCTACAACTATTCACTCAATTGCTTCAATACACAATCAAAATATTCAAAGCTTCTATACTTCTATATTAAGTCTAATAAATACATATAAGCTACATAAATAACATATTATCTTCAATACACCATTTAAACCAAAAAAGCTAAGCCACAAAATTTAGATATGCCTGTAGGCAAACGTAAACTGTCTCTTCTATACATCCTCTGTGTAACATCCTACAGACGGTCAGACAATACGTGCATACTATATCCTCAAGTTGTGGGCGCCAATGTAAAAGGTCGCTTTTTGGACAGTCAAATAACAACAAGTCCATTTCAAGCTGCTAGGGTTCTTTATTACAATCATATTAAGTAAACCCTACAAAATATAACAATAACTGATTTAAAATTACAAGCATCTAACAAAGTTATTCAACATTACTGTAGTTATAACAACATTACACTGAAATGGTAAAATTCACAAAAACTATTCTGCAAACATGTCAATACATCTTCATATAAAACAATCAACTTTGACAATTCATATTAAAAATATATTTATCAAACAATTCTCATCCTTCTGAATCAATACAATTCATACACAAATAATTATTTGGGAAATACTTCAAAACAGATTTTCAGGGAAGATAACCCATCAACATTACATGGTCAGTTCAATTGAAAATAATTACAAATACGATGTTACATTTTATCGCCAATAACAATAAAACCTAAACTCACCAATCTGTGGAACTGAGTTTAATAACTGACATCGACATCACTATCAATTACATCATAACACCAGTATCAATAATCAAAGTTCTCAACTACTCAACTACAGTAATGGTAGTGTGGTCTACAGGAAATATGGTTCTGTAAACAATAATACAATAATAAATACGCTGACCTCAAAATGGTTTAAGTCAAAATACAAACAATTCAAATAACTTTATAGTTTCCTATTTTATAAAATATATAATCTTTGATATCAATTACCCAACATATTTGACATACTCTGATACATGTTAAAATATCGTATCTAATACGTAAGCATTAAAAATAGTGATTGACGTCACAAGCTATCAAGCTATTTATATAACCATGACAAAAGGTCAAGGTCATTTCAGAAAATCGACTAAAATCTCTCTTTCTACATTTATACAAAAATCACCCAAACGAACAAATTCACACAACTCCCAAATCACATTCATTCACAGGGAATTGGGGAACTTACCGGAATGCAATCAAGCAATATGCATTTCATATATAAGGAATCCACTCGTTCATGACGTTCAATGCACCTCAAATAAAGAAAGTGTAAACTTACTATAAAAGGGTTGATGTTCAGTTCCAGATCGTGAAATCCATCATAAAGAATAATCCATAAATAGTACAGATAAGAATAGTAAAGTCTATAATCATAAAGTGTCACAAGAACAACTGATTTTGGATATTCAAAACAAAAACATCAAACCGCCATTACTGTATATTTTTCAAATCTAGAACCACTAGGGGGCACGGCTCTATAAGCCAATCAAAATCAAGGAAAAACCTATACACTCCAGTGAATCGTGAATACTGTAGAAAAATCAATAATCTGTTTCAATGTACAAAATTAACCGTTAGACATTAAAGATCAATAGGCAATCAAGTATTTAAAGGTTGACTCGAATACACTTAACTGCAGAAAAGATAAAGCTAATGTCTGGAAGAAATATATAAAACATTATTAAATAATTAAAATATTTAAATAACAAAACGCTAAAAAATACACCCTATCACAACTATACATCTACAGGCCATCTTTGACTGCAGTAAATAATAAAGTTGGGAGCTTAGAAAGGGGGTTTATACACCCGTAAGATGGAACCAGAGCAACGTGACAGTCTTGTTGTCAAGAAAAGGGAAATTAGTAGTAATGGAATCAAATAACTAAATACTGAAGTTACTGTGAATTTACTTTCTGCATATGCGCATTTCGGCAACGAATGTCTCGTCAGTGTAGATAAAATCTAAACGTTTGGAAGACCAGAAACTCAAAGATATTTAAAAACTGATAGAGAACAAATAACCAATATGATCTAAATGTAAAGCCAAAATCAGCTAAGGACAGAGCTTTGCATAGATACTCCTTAGTTTTAAACAAAATTTAGAAAAAATTTAGATATTGTAAGGTTCCAAATAAAATCGGCTTTCGGGTCAGCACCGAAGTACTGACTACTGGGCTGGTGAAAACCCTCGGGGACTTACAGTCCACCAGCAGTGGCATCGACCCAGTGGTAACAAATAACTAAATACCGAAGTCACTGTTAATTTACTTTCTGCATATGCGCATTTCGACAACGAATGTCTCTTCAAATCACCCCTTTTATTATATATATTAATTAATTTTTCCAGAGTTAATGCTTATAGTCAGATCCAGAAAAGGATGGTTTTAGAATTTATTAGATTTTAGTTTTTCTTTGCCGATATAAAAATTAGGGGTTGTAAATATCGGTAGTAAAGATATCATCAATGTGCCTGCAGTTATCACTGTATGAAAAATTAGTTTAAAATACATTTTTTATGGTCCCAACTCGTAATGTTTTCTTGGTCGTATTAAAAAAATCTGCAATGAGTTGTGAACAATTAGTTTCCACGGGAATTTCAATGAATTGTTGATTAACCATGTTGCCAAAGCAAATGAAACTGTTGTCAATCAAGAGATTCAGTTTTTTAATCATAACATCATACATATGTATGTCAATGAGCAAATGTAGATGTAAGAAAACTGTTCTTAAATCCGTACCTTTTGCTACAACAAATGAGCTTATCACCAGAAACTTTGAAAGACCAGTTAATAAGTTGTCCCAGTTTAAATTTAATCAAATTCTGCAAAAGAGTTAGAAAACATGTAGAAAAATCAAAATTTTTAAATGAAACATGTCTTTTTATGGATTGTAATTCATCTTAAATTTAAATACTAGTTAATAGAATTGTCTACTCTCCAAATTTAAACAACTGCACAGTATTGATAACAAGTAAGTGTTAGAGTTAAATGGTTGAATAAATTTGTCTTCTATGGCCCTCGCTTATAGTAAGGAAGACAATTCTTATTTTGTTAAAATTTCCAAATTTTATATACGATTTATTAATTCTAAATGATCGTTTTCGATCGACCTGGCTCGACGGAATGGAACAACTGGACTGGTGATAGTTTCAAATACTTACGGTACAAATCAAAGTCATTGACCAAGTTGTGACTTATCAAGGATAAGGGGAGGTAAATTTGCCTAAATGAAGACGGAACAAAGGGTTTGGAAATTAGTATACGTTTTAATAAATATAAAAGAAATCATTCTGGAAAAAAATGATTAAAGGTTACCGCGATCAATTACCGGTTACTCGTCACAACTAAATTCTTCTACATTGATGTAAAAAAGTTCATTATAAGCTATTGTTATTACTTAGCGTCCGTCGTCTGTTAGCGTTTCACGTTTTGGTAATCTGTTCTGAAATAATCTGAATAAATTGAGCAAAATTTACAAAAATGATATGTGAAAGGTCCATGACAAAAATTGTTCATTTCATTCCGATCTTTTAAAAACATGAGTACAATACGGAACAAAGCTTAATATTGGATACTGTGGGAAAACATGAATTTGATCACCTGATATAAAACTAATGACTAGAATGATGAATGGGAGGTCCTTTTCAATATTCAAAGAAAGAAAATGACAGCAAATACTTACAACGGCCCAAAATTACTATAGAGGCCACAATCCACAAGGGAAATGCACAAGAAAAATTGTGCACAACACAAAAGTAAACATCGATACAAACACTGATACCCGGACTTGATACCGACACAAGCAGCAGCCAGATATTGGGTTAAACCGGTCAAAGGGTACCCAAACCTCACCTTTCTCTATCCAATTTCCCTACAGTATTATAAACATACGAATAAACCAAATGCAGGTAAACTACTTCATGAAACTTCAATACCACTATCTTGAAAAAGAAAAGAATGAGACAAAAGGTATATTTTGGAAAAAAAGAGTGCTCGCCCTAATCTTCTGGCTAGTTCAAGTAGCCTAGTCTACTGGTAAAACTCTGTCACACTACGGAAGAAAAATCGAACTCAACACTTTCTGGAGGGTTTCGCAAAGAATCTTCATGTATCTCAATAGACATTGGCATAGTATTGTATTTAGAATTTAAATTGATTTGATATTTGATACTTTTGCATATGTATTATCTCTCTTTAATGTTATGTTATTGTATATTAACTGTACATCTCTCAATTTGTCATTTTTTGTGATTTGTTGTAATGTTATCTCCTGTTACGCACTCAGTGCGTCTGTGAGTTTATATTTAATAAAATCTTGAAAAAAAATCTTGACAACATCATTGTGAAGCCAGCATGCATCTAAAATCTTCAGAGCCAATTTACTGGAATTATACAGAACTACCTTTCGATATCCCATATTTCTTTTAAGAATGCAAGTTAGGTCCCAGTGTTTCTAGATTTTTAGCTCACCTGGCTATGCCAGGGTGAGCTTTTGCCATCACTTGGCGTCCGTCGTCCGTCGTCCGTCCGTCCGTCGTAAGCTTTTTTTCAAAAATCTTCTCCTCTGAAACCACTGGGCCAATTTAATCCAAACTTGGCCTTGGTCATCACTTGGTATGTAGTTTAAAAAATGTGTTCGGTTAGTTCGAGGACCAAACAACATGGCTGCTATTACTAAAAATAGCACATAGGGGTTAATTGCTGTTTTTGGCAAATAACTCAAAAACCGTTGCAGATATCAAAAATCTGACAGGAGTAAAATTGTTCAAAATAACAAGATCTATGTGCCCTGCAATTTTGAAGAAAATCGGAAAACCAGTCTCAAAGTTACAGCCCTTTTTCCGTAAAATTTTCAAAATTTATACATTTTTTATTTTTTATTTCAAAAACTGTAAGAGATAGAGGTGAAGTGTGAATTGCAAAAATGTTCAGCATATCTATGGAGGGGTATTTCCGCCACCAGAGAAATTCTATGCTGTAAATTTTATCTTCTCTTTTTATTGTTTTCACTTTTCTTATCCACAGTTCTGCATTTTCTATATTCTATATTGTAGATTCTATAATATCAATTTATCATATTTTATATTCTTTCTTTCAAAGTTCCTATTTCATCCGTACTTCTGCAGTTTTTATATTTTATATTATTGTTTCTAAAAACTCAATTTGCTATATTCAATGTTCTTTCTTTAATGTTCCCATTTCCATGCTTTGTTCATTAAGTTCTAAAATCTTCTTTTACGACATTATATCTACCGTGCTAATTTCGAAAAATTTCATGTTTTATAATTTGAAAGAGAAGTGTTCAAAGTAAGTATTCATTGTGCAACATTCTTTCGTTTATATTTAAGTTTTGTCTTTGTATTTTCATTCAATTTTTGTTTTTATGTGCTTAAAATAAACGTGGCGGAAAAAACGCGTATGACTGAATTATGACAACAGATGGCGCGAGTGTTTCTGTGACAGCTTTTCATCCACCAGCAGATTCGTCCATGAACGGAACTTTATAGGGACATCATATATATATTATTGTGTATTTCAAAGACAATTTTTAATATGACGCAACAAAATGGCACTTTTAAGACGGTGAAATTAAAAAGCCTTTCCATTTAAGTGAGAGTGAAGCGTTGAAAACTTGAAGGGGATCGTCCATGGTTGGAAGCGATAATATGCTTACGTGACGCGGGAATCACCTTGAATCGGGAAACAGGGCTTTTTTAAGAGTCTTTACTAAACCCCCACTCTCTCGTAAAACGGGAAAGTGGAGATTTTGGGAAAGGACCCCCATTGTGATCTCCTATATACAACACTAAAAGTTTTATAAGCCAGATGGAAAAAAACTCCCAGTTTGTACAATGTTGAACGAAATTTTCATGCTACCTAGTAATGCATTTTTAATAATAGAGGGGGAAGACGAGACCCACATGATTTTCGGGACTTTCCCATTTTTAACTTCGGAAAATCGGATAACCCCAGCTCTCTGAGAGCCCAAAGCTGAAGTCCGGAGCCCAGTGAGTGGGACCCGAAGCCATAGTATTGGAGCCCGGAGCAATAGTTTGAAGCTCGGAGACAAAGTGTTGGAGCCCGGTGTCCTTTTGTTGGAGCCCGGAACCCTAGTGTTGGAGCCTAGATCCCTAGTGCTGGGGCTCGGAGCCCTAGTGTACGAGCCCGGAGCCCTTGTGTTGGAGCCCGGAGGTAACAAAGAATGAAATATTAATATCGAGAAGGACCAATTGAAAAATATTAATGAAGAGATAAATAAATAAGTAAATAAAATCAGTACAAAAAGGGGAAAAGGGAATAAGTAAGAAAGAGAAAATACACTATACAAAGGGAAAAGCTATTTTTGACTTTGAAAATTGCTGATATAACAACTATAAATATTCTTTCTGAGAAGTTTAGTAGCTCTTAGAAGGACTTTTGTCTGCTCTTGACTTCACTTTTTCCTTGGTTTCTTGATTTTCTTTTGTGCGGTAGTTTTTGTCTTTTGAGGAGAGTTAACGTCCTTTTCGACTGGCTTAGCTGTAGATTTCTTAGCTGCTGGCATGAAGGACAATTGCCACAGAAACGACATCTCGAAAGTTTATGACAAATGTATACCAGCTTGACCATGCAGTTTCCATTACCAGTTGAAATCGCTGATTATATAGAAATGCGAACCTTTTGCCTAGCTGGGAAAGCTCGGCATGGCTGTATGAAGTTTCCGAGTGGTTGCATGTTAAATTGTACCGACTTTACCCATAGAGTTCTTTTTGTGATGTGAATCTAGTCATTAGAGTGTCCAAACAACATTTCATAGTACTGAACAAATCGCTGACTCGACACGAACCCACCCCCCAACGTGTCCACTTTAGCAGGGTCAGGTATTTCCATTCCCAATTCGTGATCTGAATATGGGAGTTATTTGATTTCCCCAAGTTGAAAATTGAAAATCCCGACGTCTCGAAAATCATGCTGGTCTCACCAACCCCTCTTTTATTAGAAAACTATTACCGTTCCGGTAGCCCGAAATTTTCGTTTAATAATGTCAATACACGAGAATATTATTTTCACCAGGTGTATTAATGGGACTAGAAATATTTTACACTCTTTAAAAGCAACCTTTTCACGGTTCACGACGTAAACTTTAAGCGGTTCCGACATTATTTCCCGTTTCCCCGTGCATTTTTTATTGCCGGTGATCCCTTTCCTGCTCACTAAAAAGGCCGACCCGCTTTCCGTTTACTTCAAAGCCGACCCCACATCCAGCTTTAACCGCATCGAGACACACTTATTATTCTCCAGTGTGAATATGGCGAGTTTTGAGAGTAATTTGCTCTTGACAAAAAAGAAATAGCGTAGTTTTCCCGAAAAGTCAGTGCAAAAGGGAACTCACTTCAAGAAAATAATTTAAATTCTTAATAGGCACATATTCTGTTAAAATTTTTACAAAAATCAGAAAGTTCAAATAACTAATTACATTGATTGGGGAATAACGCGGGTTCTTGGTCCCGGATTTGCATTTTTTAAAAATTTGGACCCGGTTTCCAACACAAGGGCTCCGGTCTGCAATAATAGGGCTATAGACTCCAGCACCTAGGGCTCAGGACTTCACTCGCTGGGCTCCGGGATTCAGATCCGGGCTCTCGGAGAACTGTTCAAATGAATGTATTAAATCCCAAAGAACTGACGTTAGCTCATCATT
Organism: Modiolus philippinarum; assembly: GCA_002080025.1. Lineage (NCBI taxonomy): Eukaryota > Metazoa > Mollusca > Bivalvia > Mytilida > Modiolidae > Modiolus > Modiolus philippinarum. The sequence goes on along the minus strand of MJUU01002620.1, from coordinate 2,230 downwards.
TGGCAGAGTATACGGAGTGTAGAAAAATCAAATGTTTTGACACTATTGCAGTGGTTGAGAACAGTTGAAGACATATATCCTAATAAATCTTTTGAGTTTTTGAGAACCCACATCTGATTCACTCCACTTGCTGAGTATACTCTACCACTATATATCTTTAGGCCATCTTTGACTGCAGTAAGTGATAAAGTTGAGAGCTTAGAAAAGGGGTATAGACACCCCGTGGGATGGATCCAGAGCAACGTGACAGTCTTGCCGTCAAGGACAGGGAAATTAGTAGAAATGAAATCAAAATCGTTCCTTTTATCATATATATTAGTTTTTATTTTACAGGAGTAAATGCTTATAGTTAGATCGAGAAAGGGGAGGTTTTAGAATCACCTTTGCTTTATTAAGTTGTAGTGTATATGGCTGATATAAAAATTTGAGATTGTAAATATCGGTAGTAAAGTTATCATCAATGTGCCTGCAGTCATCGCTGTAAATCAAAATTAGTTTAAATTAATTTTATGGTTCCCATTTGTCTTTTCTTGTTCGTATCCAAAAAAATCTGCAATGAGTGGTGAACAATTAGTTCATGTGGGAATTTCAAAGGAATTGTTGATTAACCATGTTGCCAAAGCAAATGAAACTGTTGTCAATCGAGAGATTCAGTGCCTTAATAATATCATCATATGTCAATGAGCAATTGCTATTGTAAGAAAACTTAATCCAATCCATACCTTTTGCTACAAAAAATGATCTAAAGATCAGAAAATGTAAAAGACCATTTAATTAATAATTTGTCCCAATTTAAATTTAATCAAATTCTGCAGGAAAGTTGTATAACATGTAGAAAAACCAAAGCTTTTAATGAAACGTGTCTTTGGATTTTTATTCATCTTAAACTTAAATACTAGTAATATAGGGTTATTGTATGAATATTTGGAAATATTGTCCCGAGTAGAATTTTATATTGCACGAGCTTGTGAGTAAGGGTAAAAGAGATATGGCTAAGTTGAACAGTCACAACTGCTAGGTTAGATATTCTCGAAATGTACACAAGTAATAGAAGAGGGATAGAAAATATTCTTCGTGTATGAAAAGGGGATGACAGGCATGTCTTGGTAGTCAAATAAACGGGTATACTTTTGAATATCTAGGTCCCGAAAATGCCTGTATTATCAGGCAAATCAATTGCTTTATTAATATGTTTAGTTTTCAAAAATTGTAGTACATGTCCATCGGATTGTCATTCTCGGATAAAGCCGATGACAGCAGAACCCATCAATAATTTTATAAAATTCACACATGTAGATCGGACTATTAAAAGACCTTTTATCACATTCTAACCAGATTTAATAACCACATGTTACAGGAATTGAACAAGTTTAGTGAAATTACCATGTCACCTATTGTTTTTGAGACCAGTATATAATTCTGTAACATTCACTAGATTCTAGGGTTTGCCTTAACCCATTTTGTTCCGATCCAATAATAAGATGACTGCCAGCTTCGAGCACAGTATAATATTAGACTCTTTGGGAAAACAGCATTATCATCGTAATCTCTGAAACAAATGAAGCACATTAACCAAACTGTATGTTCTGGAATGATACATGGATCTGTAGAAAGTTATAAACAAACATTGCTCATTTCGCTTGGAGCCTAAAATACCTCAGATACATGTGAGCTTGTTGTTTGTATTGAGTTTAACGCCTCTTTCTGCAGTATGTCAGCTATATTGTGGCGGTAAGGTTAGATGGTGTGAAGAAAGCACTAGTTCCCGGAGAGTGTTGCTGTTTCACATTGGACCCAAAAACCTGACTATGTTGTCTCCTTGACATTTACCCCATTTTCTTTCTTTTTCATATCATCCGATGACATATGGAACCGATGGAAATCATCATTTTTTATAATAAGTCCTAAACTACTGAAGCAAATTACCAATTTGCAAAAAGCAAATTAGCAAATTACTGTTTTTATGCAACTTCGGCATTTTTTTGTATTTTGAACCATTGGGCCGATGCCACTGCTGGTGGACCAGAGGACCCCGAGGGTATTCACAGGCCCAATAGTCAGACTTGTTAAGTCCAGTGAATGTTGGATACATCTGCAACGAAAACTAAGCAAAAAGGGAGGAAGGGGAAATTATATAATCATAAATCCCATTCTAAATACAACACCAATAGAAACAATATGGCAGTAGTTGATATGGCAAAAAGCCGTAGATTTTCAAAAACGTTTTTGA
>MJUU01002618.1:38759-49558 GCA_002080025.1 Modiolus philippinarum | reverse complement strand
TTTTGCCTTTCAAAGCTTAAACTAATTTTGTTTAAGATATAGTTTTCGAAATGCGCATATGCAGAAAATAAATTAACAGTAACTTCGGTATTTTGTCATTCATACTTAATAATGAAAACCCTGTATATACTAGTAATTTAATTTAATTTTATCATAATTGAGTGGAATTCGTTTAATGGATGTTGAACGACGTTACATCCATGGTACTTTTTTCATAAAAAAAAAACAAAAATAGCAGGCATAGTACTCTTACATACACTGAAAAGACAATACAAGATACAAATGACCATAGGGCACTCATCGAGTTGATTGAGAAAAAAAACTTTTCAAATAATGATATAGGGTTATCAATAAATAATATTGATAATGCCTACTGAAGAATAAATTGTCTTAAATTCATGGAACAATACTGGACCATATTATGCTGTAATTAAAGTTTTCGGAGAATTGAAATACCATATCATGACCTTATATGGATTATTAGCGGTCCAGGGGAGAAGGTTCTGCATTTGTTTAAGAAGTTCACAAATGAACAAACACACCGTAACTGTAGAAAAAGACCGTTTTGAAAACTTCTGTGAAAACCACTCTCTTAACGAAAATAATAAAGAAATGTCGTTCATAGAATACAGAATAAACCATGGAAAAGTTTTATACAAATATAGTCCTTCAATAAGTAATAATCAAAAATTAAATGAAGCAGTATTGTAAATACGACATTGTCACACCATTCCTTCACAATTACTGCGACAAATCAGAATAGGGGTGTCTCTTAATTGAAACAGTTTGATGCTTTGTTCCAAGAAAAACGAGAAAAAAATATGCTTTGTATTTTACTATAGCAATAGACCTTTGAATTTAAATTTATTGGGAAAATAAATATAGTTAGTTGTTGATTGATTTGATTTAAACTTATTTTATTGTCAAAGACAGAAGGATTAGGCACAAGTTTTACAACTTATCAATGCCTTCTCCAACATTTTACATAATAAATATTACATACATATAGTTAGTTGTTTTGAGAACAAAATTAAAGATGAAACTTCGGAACGTTAAATGATATACCATCATGTTTGTGCTCAATATCAATTTTATGCTTTTTTGTTCGTGTGAAGGAAAAGTTTCAATCAGTTTTTTACACTTATCATTTTATCCCATAGAACTAAAAGCTATTATACTGGAATTTCAAAGTCCATTGTTTACAAAGATCACAGACAAAAGATTTACAGATCAAGCATACACTGTCAATAATAATGGGATGATAAACAGAGTGTTTAATTTTTCTACCTTTCAACCCGATACATACGACCTAGACAGTCCGGTAAGAGAATGTAGTTACAAGTACATTGCAACTTCATTAAAATCTTAAATTGGTTAATTAAAACAAAAAGCATTTCTTGAAAACGATAAAGGTTTTAACTGTAATAGGAAAAAGAAGGGAAACGGGGAATGTGTCAAAGAGACAACGACCCAAAGGGGAGCAATAACAACTCGTAACATATTTTTGTAAACATGTTTCCTGTTATCCACCTTTTTACATTTACATGCCTTGCAAAATAGGATTTTCTTGAGGAAACAAATAGAACCCCATAGGGAGATTTTTTGTCCTGGAAGTTGCAGTGATTAGTGGCCATTTCCAGATAAATTAAGCGAATACTTCCAGCCTGAAATATTTTTTCCTGGTTCTTCCAGACTTCAAGATGATGAACCACAGTAAAATCGTTGCTCCATTGATTAATTTTTAAGAGCAAATTGGCTTTCATTATGAAGAGGTATTTCATTCTTGTTTTAAAACGAAGTGATTAATAATCAAAAGCAAAAATCAAAAGCAAAAACAATACTGGATTTGAACAGAGGGAAAATTAGGGAATAAAACAATGAAATTATTATAAAATTACTTGCGACTTTGTCTAAGGTCAGCAACCATTGGAATTTGGATGCAATTATGAGTACATCGAGGTGCTTGGCGCCGGGATAAATATTTTATATTATTTGGTAATCTCTTGGAATCTATCACGCATAAAGCGTAGGATTAGCTTTACTTTATTAATATTGAAATATTATAAAACATTATTATTGAAATATTATAAAACATTATTATTGAAATACAACAATACTTAAGTTAAGTTTTGGACCCAGAGATATATATTTAGTTTTCCTGGTCCTTTTTTACAAATGTATTGTCTTTTGAAAAGCGCTTTTTGTACACTACATTCCATCACTTTTTCTTTTTCTTTATCTTCTTAATTTTTCGATGAAGACACTTTAGATTTTGCAGTATAACAAACTTTGTATACTGGGATCATTATTTATCGGTAATTTGGGCGAGTTTCCTTTGATCTCTACTACACCATAAAACTTGTATCGAAGGCAAGACGACCAGCAACAATTGATACTAGAAATTATCAGCTGTTGGTCATTTGGCATGCGCTAAGAGAACATGTTGCGGAAGGATATATCTTTATTTTTTGGCCACTCGCGCTTCAGTGGTCAAAGAGCAAAAAGCACGTGAATGGTGTGAAAAAAACTAACGCATAACATAAACGTGCAACAAAAAATAACTACACCTTTTCCGTAGTAAATAAACGACAACGTAGTAAATAAACGACATCAAAACAAATTTTCATGCAAACAAGAAAAAAAAGATAATTAAATAAAAAGAAAATCTTGATAAAAAACACCAACAATCAACAAAAAATATAAACATGACATGATGAGATCAAATGTTGTGCTAAATCAGATCTACCCAGACACTAAGGAGTGTTACAAGTACAATTAAAATGCAACGCATACACAGTATCCGGAGAGTATCTGAAAATTTCTCCCTGAAATAAAATCGATTTTCCTAAACAATGGTAGTCCCTACCCCCCCCCCCAAAAAAAAACAAAAAAAAAACAACAAAAACATAACCTCCGACACCATGGCACTGCCAATACTTCCACCAAATCTCGGATTGGTGAGTTTCTCCATATTTCTAGTAAATCATTGCAACGAGACTTTGGGCTTATCGAAATTTGGTAAAGACAGGAGAAAAGGCGACAGAGAGAGGGGAGGGAGCAAACTTCAACTCTGGACGAGATCTTAAAAGGGAAACAGGAACAGGGACAGAGCACTATTGGCCGTTGAAGGGGTATAAATAAGAAAAAGTGACAGGGACTGGGGGAAATGTCTTGTGTTCTCAAAACAAGAGTAACATCATGATAACTGAATTGACGCCATGACACATTGACAGTTCCACTGAGGACATTGAAATATGAACAATTTCCTTTTGATTATCCCCAAAACATCAAGACATTTATCACATAGTTTCAACCTACCTTATCACACTTTAATATGATCCTGAATTTTGTTTCAATGTGACATTTTCATTACTTCCAATAGACGCCCCTTCCTTCGTTCCTTAGCGTAATCGTCATCATGCATTTGAATGAATGGAGTGACGTCACGTAAGTGACCGCGTCATGCATAAAAATTCGACAAAAAAATAGTGCATAGTTTTTCACTATTGAACGAAAGTTATTGCAAGACAAAGCGTAAAAAAGGAATATAACTGAAGTAAAAAGTAATTTAGTTTGTATTCCATTGTGGAATTACCGATAAAAAAATTATTAGTATTTTTGTTCGCTCGACAAGGATTATCAGGTCCATATCAGATTCCCCCTACGGGCTCATCTGATATGGACCTGATAATCCTTGTCTCGCGAACAAAAATACTAATGATTAATATATATCAATTATCTATATGATAATTCCGTGCAATGTATGCACAATTATGTCAACTTTTAAAGTGAATACTGAACATTGCAATAAACATTTAAGTCAGTTGTTAGAGGTCATATTTCACTAAAACGCTAGCCTGAAAGTGATATATATTTAAATGCAGGTTGAGTAAAAGACATTTGTAGGCGTATATATTGTCCTATTTTGAATATCATACTAGAATTTGTGCAACTTCAGTTTTCAGAAACACATTTGTGTTTTTAGATAAATTGATGTAAGTTTGACAATTTATGAAAACTGGGTATAAACATATAAGAAGACTTGATAATTCTGCAGTAGTTAAATGAAGATGGATTTGTGTCTTTTTTAGATTAAGATAGACTATCAATGTTTATATGGACTAGATGACTGCAGTGGTGGTGAAAAGGTGTACAGTATAACATTAACATCATTGCTTTCAACAATGACAAGTTCGAATAGAAACTTTTTTGAATGCGATGTTGACACTTGTTATATATGTAGTATGACCTATACTTTCAGCATTTATACAGGTAAGTTAATATAAAACTTGCTACATGTGTAGTGTATCCTAAAACTTTCAATGTTTGTACTGGTAATGTAACGATTACACTAGCTACATGTTACAGTGACGCTTGTTACGTTTGTCCTACACTTTCGATGTTTAAATAGGTAAATTAAAAGCGACACTTGTTACATGTGTAGTGTGTCCTACATTTTCAGTGTTTATACAAAGTAAATTAGCATTGATACTTGTTACATTTGTAGTATTTCCTCCGCTTTCAGTGTTTATACGCGTAAGTTAACAGTGACCCTGTTACATGTCTAGTGTGTCTTACATTTTCATTGTTTATACAGGTAAATTAACAGTGACACTGGTTACTTTCAGTGTTTATAAGCTAACATTAACAGTGATGCTTGTTACATGTGTAGTGTGTCCTACATTTTTAGTGTTTATACAAAGTAAATTAGCATTGACACTTGTTACATGTGTAGTATTTCCTCCGCTTTCAGTGTTTATACGCGTAAGTTAACAGTGACCCTGTTACATGTGTAGTGTGTCTTACATTTTCATTGTTTATACAGGTAACTTAGCAGTGACACTGGTTACTTTCAGTGTTTATAAGCTAACTTTAACAGTGATGCTTGTTACATGTGTAGTGTGTCCTACACTTTTAGTATTTATACAGTTAGACGCTCTCCATACGGTTTACTTGTTTTTGAGAGATTTTCTCATATGGATACACTATCAAACTTTCAGTTTTCGAATTCAATATTAAATACATCTGTTTATGTACGTACTTACAGTTGATGAAAACTAATCAAAGAATTTTAAAAGTCGTATAAGATTTAAATCAAATAGTTTTTGTTTTGGTACAAGTTTGATACCGTACATTTCAAGCAAAAGAAGTGGCAGGTATTGAATCTGGAAGACTCATGCTCAGGTAAGGCCTCGGGGGATAACACCCCATCGGCCTTCACCTGTGCACTCTTGTGGAAAAAGAAACCTCCCAGATTCAATACCGTCCACTTCTTTTGTTTGAAATGTATGGTATCTTATACTTACTATCCATAAATTTTCAAAGATAAAGATTTTAAAACCTTGAAAAATAGCATTGTCCATAGTGGGATTTGAACCAGGGTCGTCTCCTTGACTGGACTTCTACCTTACCTATTACACCAAGAACTCGCTGGAAATACCATTAAGAATAGTATATAAATAATCGCTTTTGAGGCACAATAAGGATATATATTATCATGATAGTATAATATATTTATTTCATGACATTTTAAGCATGGAAATAGTTTTTAAGGATGTATATTGGTATTTCTTCATTTCTTCATTGGTGTGTCTGTATAAGCTCATCCCTCCGGTCTCCGGTCGTCGGAGGGTTCTTATACAGACACACTTCGTCCTCGTGTGATAACTATGTATATATTACATAACGCAATTAAACACTAAAGGGTCAATTTGTGTCACACTTCTTTTTTTTTTGCTTATTATAGTTCGTTACAAAGACTGGAACAATCATCAAGAAGCAGCTTTCAATAGAGATTTCGAGAAATGGAAAATGACGATTGGTACAGCATTGTATCCATCAACAAAAGATATTTATGTTATACTAGAACCTAGAAGTATTTATAACACCTACAGTATCAGTTTAATAAGTGTTGGATATGTAAGCAAATCGAAGGTAAATACTTTACTGTTATTTTTCATAATTTTTTTACTAATCAAATATTAAGTGAGTGCGAGTAAGAAAATTGGTGAGTAGAATGAAAACTCTTGCCGTTCTTTTTTAAAGGTCTCTCTAATAGAACAACATAGAACAACATAGGCAACATTTTTAAACTGTTCTCTTTCTACTGATCAGATCGGGCGGCATGTTACAATTAATCTATCTTGTCTTCAGAAAGACGTACATGTACATCAACATCGACGAGTACTAACGTGAATCCACATCAAGCCTTACAGACAATCAGATCAGGCAGTATATTGCGAGGAATCTCTTTCTCTTCCTCAAAGAATTTAATTCCCCGTCCATTTTAACTGACGATTAGATTGGACATCATATTACTAGGAATCTTTATCTTATCCTCATAAAAACGTACATCCACTCTTACTTAAGAACAGACCAGGCGGTATTTAATGAGGAATCTCTGTTTGTCCTGAAAAGGGCGTTCTTCCACAATGCATGTTTAAATTATAAAGTCATGATAACAGTTAACATGTACATTTGCTGAAATCACAATCTCTTTCATGTATGCAATTGATTAAGAATTACTTATCTACAAATTGTTGCCACTAGTGATCTACCAACCATTGCAATTATTTTGTTGTTTGAATTTTTCGTCAATATACCCACATCCTTTACTTATTTCCTGGGATGATTACACTTAGCGTTGCTGTGTCATCTTTTATCTATACATATTTTATTAAATTTTTGTTTTTGCTTTTAGATAACGTCTTGCAAAAGCGACTCGAGAGGGTTATTATTACCCGAGAAACAAAAGATTCGATTCTGATAGATTAATTATCAGTGTGATAAAATCAACATCAAATTGTATCATCAAATAACATTAATAATTAGTCAATTGGAGTCATATCTATTGTTTCTACAGTATTTAACTTCTGGCAGTGGAAAGAGAAAAGACGAGCCTGAATAGACCATATCCGAGTTCCGGTATTCAGATTCACCAGATGTTGTTTTCCGCTCTACGTCACAAAATGTCCGCCGAATGTGACCTAGAATGTACTTTAAAAACATAATTTCATGACGTGTTCGGCTTTATGACGTAACGTTTTCTTCACTGTGGCGTGTTCAAAAGTGGTCTAGTAAGTTCTGATACCAGAGCTGCGTATGGTCTATTTAGACAATAAGCGTAAAATGATATTTGTTATTAAATTAAATTAACAATAAAGGGATATGGAGTAAATGCAAATGAGACAAAATCTCTACAAATAAATGGTAACACAGCAATGGAACAATGCTTTTATTGTTGTTCTTCATCTTGAAGTCACCATGAGGCCTTCGACAATGAGCATTACTCATACCTCATAGCAAGTTCAAGACGGCCCCTAGCACCGGTTTGAGCGGTATTCATTGCTAATTGCTGAGCAACGCTACATCCATGTCTTTTTCTCCTTTGATCCATGGATGCGGGATCGTCAACAAACATAAACTTAACTGGCAAATTGTTCTTACAATCGCTGTCATAAATTTCCCGATAAAAAGACTAGTAGAGGACGATCACAACATTTAAACAACCACCGGGCACTCATCGAGCCAATTGTAAGAAAACCTGGCATAATAAAATCATGAAACGTGGGCACAATAAACAGGAGGTCAGAAAAACAATTTTGAATTACAAAAAATGCATGCTTTTCATTTCAATGTTTATTATGAATTAACAGGAAACTACAGAAACGAATTGTATATTTGAAGACGTGCCACCAGGAACCTACAAAGTACAGGTATAAATAAATACGAAGTATATTATATTTATTTTGCTTAGGGTGCATTATGAAAACATCTCTCGGACTTTTATTGAAGTTCTCATTAAAATTAAATAGGTGTTCCTTACCATTTAAGTATTTTCGTTCGTCTACAGACCTAATAATAAATATATTTCTCAATATGTTACATTCAACAGCTGTATTTTTTTTTTAGTTAGAAGCTTGCAATATTTAAATTCAACAAAATTTGTTTGAAACTAAGGAATATCTTCCTAGCTGATTTTGGCTATACTATTTAGATCCTAGTGGTAATTTGTTGTAATTTGTTGTAATTTGTTCTCTAACAGCTTTTGCACATATTTCGGTTTTTGGATTTCCAAATGTTTTGATTTTGAACTGCTCTGAAGAGACATAAGTTGTCGAAATGCGAATATGCAGATACTAAATTAACAGTAACTTCTGTATTTTGTTACTTAGTATAAAATATCATACATATTCAAGAATATGATATTTGTATTGCAAGTTAAATATTTCAATTACTTGTCCGTAATGCAAAATGTTTCATCCTGTGATGAAAATAAAGATTGAATTTGATTAAGATCGCTGTCGCTATGGGTATAATATAATAGGCATTAAGGGTCAACCCGTGGAAAAATCGGTATATAATAAAGCTCCCAGGAATTATTTTTTAATAGATATCTATTACCCCTCTTCGCCGTAGTCCGGTGGGTCACCTGTTACAGCAGCCTCTTAATCGAGTTTCTCCGTATTTGTGAAACAATTTCAGATTTTATTTTGTTTCATGTCAGTCAACAATTATTTTTTCCAAAATTTGACATTTAATCAACGAATTTTTTGTATGAATCTTCAATATTCGTTTTTTGACCACTAATTTCTTGAAGCAGCAATAGTTATCGATTCTGAAATTGAAATTGAAACAGGTATGTACGAAAGATGGAAGGGGGCTTCCGAATCCGACTTCTGACTTCTAACTTCTTACTTCTTACTTCTTACTCCGATGTTGCAATCCGGAAAGGTAGCCTTTCTGGATTGCAACTTCGACTTCGGTATTTAATTTTGTCAGTTTTGTTAGGACTGAAAGTTTCATAGTTTATGACCTATCGCGAAATCAATAATAATTGATTGATAGCTTAAATGGTGTTAGACCTTCTACTAGCAATATTGGAACTATAATTCAAGACGATAACAATCAATTTGGAACAGAGAAACACTAGGAGGGAGTAATGTTGAATACCACTGGATAAAGGGGTTGAGGGGCAAGGGTTAGCCTTCTTCTTCTTCTTCATTTAGTTTTTGTAGGCGGCTTACCAGAAATGGTAATTGCGCCCTTTTACATATAAAATAATTATACATTATACCAGCTCTTTAATAAGTTAAATAACATAATTGGTGAGTTTTTATTCGGAATTGAATTAACCACGATACATATATATATATATATAAATGGACATTCTTACATATTTGTCTCTAGTTATAAAAGTAAAAAAGAATAAATACTTTAAATAGTAGAAATAATTATAGAAAAACCAAGATTATTTTATAATAGGGTTATGCTTATGTTTTGGTAAACAAATAGAAAACTGCAAGTGTTAGAAAACAAGACATATATTTTATAGCATATATACAAATTAATTAATATATTGACTAAATTTTGAAAGTTTAGGTGTTCATGATTTTGTATGTTTGACGTTGGCAAATTCACATTTCAAATTTGTATATATCTGTATTTTGGATTGTATTAAGTAATGACTTGTATGTGTGAACTTTGGTTATAAGTTTGCATATTTCAAAAATGAATTCGATTCTAAGTTTGCATATTACAAAAATGTTAGCCTTACCTCCGGTTACTTATTTCTTGGGCATCAAAGGTCTTGCAATCGGAAATGATTGATTTGGTTTTTGTTCATCCTCTTTTTATACACCCCTTCGAGACGATATAGGTTGTATGGTGGAACTTAGTTCATCATAGTAAGAGTGATAAGACTGGGAGGAATCTTATCACCCAGTCCAGAAAATCAAGGAAGTGGATGCATAGATACGTACACATTTGCTGGATTTTAAATCTTCCCCCTTCTAGAATATTATGACTTTCAATTGTTTATTTTCAAGGGATGAACGATACAGTTTAAATGATCATAGTTTGGAGCTCATTCCCTGCTTCACATATTGTTATATAAATATATTTCAAAATATTTCCATCTTCTAGTACTTCTTACGTCTAACTTCATACTTCTTACTTCGATGTTGCAATCCGGAAAGGCTACGCAACACCGACTTCGGTATTGATATTGTCAATGTTAGGACTGAAGTGAGAACAGATTTATCAACGTGATTAGATTAATGATGAAGGGAGACTCAGCCTTGCAATCCGTTACCTACATACTACGGGACTGTTGCAAGGATTCCTTAACGTGAACGGTAGTGTATTTTTGTTTGTGATAAGCGATGTGTTTTATTTGCATTATATCCAATAAAAATAACGGGTAAAGATGTGCATTAACCTTTAACATATAGATTCATTTTCAGTTGATTTAGATACATGCAGTTTCCAAGTTGTATGGATAATATTATTTTATTGAAGAGTACTGAAAGTGCCTCACATTCGTTTTAGAATTTTCAAAAATCAGCATTAAAATATACCCCTCCTGGAATACTAGGCAAGTAAAGGGATGCAACACAAATTTTAAGGATGATAGTTGGGTGTTCATTCCCTGCTGTACATAACTCAGTGTCGTATATCTTTCAAAATATTTCAAACATCTTACTTCTTACTTCGATGTTGAAATCCGGAAAGGTAGCCTTTCCGGATTGCAACAGTGACTTCGGTATTAATATTGTCAATGTTCGGACTGAGGTTTCATCATATTATTCCTCTAGTTTATGAATAATTGCAAAATTGGAGAGCTTGAATCGTGAAAAACACTCCTTAAATAGGCGGGATTTAATAGATGAAAAAAAAAATGTTCAGCGTGATACCTAATTTTACAGCTTTAGAAGGTTGATTACGTGTAATTAGGGTCCCTTAAGGAACCCGCATAATACAATTAAAACATAAGGCTTAACGCCGGTACCCCAAAACAA
>MJUU01002618.1:18457-38748 GCA_002080025.1 Modiolus philippinarum | reverse complement strand
CCCCCCCCCCCCCGCGTTTTCCATTTTCCCAGATTGATTTTGAATTAAAAAATCTGTTCTTGTCTTGAATTAAAGTTGGAATATTGCTAGTTGGACGTTAAACACCATTTAATCGGTTGGTCAATTTTTCTTCCTTTCGCAAAGTCCTATTAAGCTAGGATCAGTATAATGAAAAGTCTTACTTATAATTAAAGTATTGATATTATTAAATACCGGGTTGAATGTCCTTTGCCTGTCCAGGTTGCAACTTGCAAGTAAGAAGTAAGAAGTTAGAAGTAAGAAGTGGGAGAGAATTTGGAAGATTTATGACAGCATGTATAGAGCATGGAATGAGCACCAAACTGTGATGATTAAAATGTATTGTTCATACCTTTATTATGAATAAGTGCAAGTCTTTATATTCTAGGATGGGACAATTTTACGGCTGAATTGGGAAAAGTATATAGAGAATGTGAAAAATTATACATACCCTATGCCCAGAATTATGAAACTGTCTAAATAAATATAAGAAAAACTAAAAACAAAAACAACAAAAACAAAACAAAACAAGAAAAAAAGTATAAATAAAATAAACAAAACAAAACAATCGAAAAGTACTAGGGATGATCGTTTGAGTTCCATCTGCGCACTTCCTATATTTTTAATGAATACGTGCTTCAAGATATTAAAGTGAACTAGGAAATCTTCAAATAAGACTCTGACAGAGTTTGTGGACTTCAGTTCATGCTAATTCTAAAATAAATGTAGTTTCTTTTAAAGGTCTGATTACAGCAGTTGACTTAACACTACGATGTCTGACAGGGGTATATGTTTAAATCCAGCAAGCGTGTACGTTCCCAAGCATCACTCTAACTTTGTTATCAAAACTGCCTAAATCAAAAGAGCTTTACAATACAAGCTAAATCGTCTTCAAGGGGTGTAAAAGAGTATACTCAACAACGTTTAAGGGTGTATGTGTGTGTTGCTAATGCTAAGTTGAACATGATTTGCTGTATCTGCAGTGTTTGTGTAGAAAATTGAATAAGTAATACCTTTACCCGTTATTTTTATCAGACATAATACAAATAAAAAACATCGCTTATTATACATAAAATACAATACCGTTCACGTTTGAGAATCCTTGAAAGTCATGTAGTCTGAAGATAACCGGTTGCAAAGGTCACTCCCCCTTAATCCTCTTTTACCAGTGGCAATCAGAATACTCCCGTCCCAGTGTTTTTCCCTTTCCCATTTCCCATATAAATCCTGTTTTTATAAACCTGTTTTCGTGTTGGATTTTGGCTGAAATGTTAAAATTAGGACGTTCAACGCCATTCGATCCATCAATCAATTTTTATTGCCTTTACATATTAGTCATAAACTAGAGAAATATATAATAAAACTTCAGTCCTAACATTGACAATATTAACACGTAGTCAGTGTTGCGTAGCCTTTCCGGATTGTAACATCGAAGTAAGAAGTAAGAAGTTAGAAGTAAGAAATACTAGAAGATGGAAATATTTTGAAATATATTTACATAACAACATGTGAAGCAGGGAATGAGCTCCAAAACTCTGATCATAGTAACTGTATCGTCCATCCCCCCCTTTTTTTTGAGCGAGTATCGTGAAAAAATACCTCTTTATAAAAGCGTGATGCGTGACTTCATATAATTTTTAACGTGAAAGCCACAAATTTATAAGATTGATGACATGCACGATGGGTTCTTTCTGTCCCAGATAATACAAAAGTACAAGACCTTTGACGCCCATGAAGTAGGTAACCGGGGGTACTTGGCTAACCCTTTCCCCTCAACCCTTTTATCCAGTGGTATTCAAAAGTGCTCCCTCCCCAGTGTTTCTCTGTTCCCAAATTGATTGTTATCGTCTTGAATTATAGTTCCAATATTTGTAGTAGAAAGTCTTACACCATTTAAGCTATCAATCGATGTGTATTGATATCGCGATAGGTCATAAACTATGAAACTTTCAGTCCTAACAAAACTGACAAAATTAAATATCGAAGTCGATGTTGCAATCCGGAAAGGCTACCTTTCCGGATTGCAACATCGAAGTAAGAAGTAAGAAGTCAGAAGTCGGAACTCGGGAGTCCCCTTCCGGCTTTCGTAGGTATGTGATTTTTTCCTCGGTATCAACTAATAATCAATTGATTAAAAGTATTATCATTGCACTTACCAGAACACGTCGTCGTGTGAATATTATACTGTGTGTATAACTCCACTCTTTGAAAAATTTGACATAACAATGCAATTCGGCTAATTTTATACTGATCTATCTCCCTATTGTGAGATCGTTCTACATTAGTGAGTTTTTGTAGGATTTTCAGGGTACTGCCGGTGTTATATCTCCATTGTTCATTAGAAAATCATGTACATCCGGGTAGCGAAATCGTTAGAAATCTCCAGGTTAGTAATCTCCAGGACTTACAACAGCCGAAACAACGGCAGTAGAATACCGAAGGAACAAGGGAAGCAATGACTACAAAAATCGAAGTCCAAAGACATGGCAGAAACGGTAACAGATAAAAACAAAGACAAAACAAGGACGTGAGACAGCTACGATGCACGGAAATAAAAAGATAACATTAAGAACTTAGGCACTCATAGTGTGAACAACTATAAAAGGGGGAATTAATTCTTTAATGTAATGAATAAACTTCATCTAAAAGATTCATTTTACTTGCTTGTTATGTACAAAATGTCGTTTTGAAACTTTGATGCAACTTTCTACCAACAGTTTGGAAAAAATAGACCTCAAACTTTAAATGGATTTTTCTCGGTTTCAGGAACTTGTGATATACAACACTTTGATATTCACACGACGACTTATTGTCATAATATAATTCAGTGGAGACACAAACAAAATTTAGTATCACATCTAAGAGATCAAAATTATGATTTATCTGAATGAAAAGTTACAAATACAAATGATATCCCTTTTTTCGTTTCGTGATTTTTAAATGTTTTGGGTTTTATGCTTCGGGTTATGCAGATCATACACACATATGATTTTTTTTCTCTATTCTTGGTTATATTAAAGTTTAGTTAGCCATCGTAATACTTCTATTTACGCTTTGTTGATCGTGATAAAATTTCTTTGTAGGTTGTTGCAAAAAAATCATCGGTGGAAACAGATATTTTTACAACTTATCACACAATAATTATTAATGGCACTGGTGAGTTAGCGATATATTTTTCAGAATAAAAAAAAATTCAATGAAATAGGACATTGTCATGTATTATTCTTCATTAGGAAGAATAATATAGGCTAAATAATGTTGCAAATGCACAAACTATAAAGAAAGGACTCCTCTAAGTAAAAAGCAACAAAACCTAAAAGATTTCAAAACTCAAATCCGACATGCAGTTTTATCTCTTGAATTAAGAAAAGGAAATTGTTTCGACATCAAAAATATGAAATTAAATAAATACTTAAATTTCAATCAATTTTACTGACATTGCCTAGAAAATCCAGAAAATACCAGTCTTTGCCGCGATTAAAGATTGAATCATTTTAATATTTAATTAACATTATGAAAATATTCCGAAGAATAAACCAACCTGAGTGGTCATCCAAAAGGGGAACTGATTAAGATCCATACATATAAGATTTCTAAATATTGATATACTTTACATAAGAGAATTCAAATATCACGGCTTACATAGTGTGAAGATAGAAAAGAAACTTCTCTTTGTTTTTTTTTTTCAAATGAAGCAAGAAGAACAAGAATATGTGTCTAACGGACACAATGCCCCGCCTCACAGCTATTTTGAGCAATGCTATATTTCATGATCAGTGAGGCATGAAGTTGGTAGCATGGGTAAACATTTGTTATGTTTTTTTATTTATATCCTAATGTGAATTTAAATGAAGTTTCATGATAATAGCAAACATCTGTGACAGAAAAGAAACTTAAACCTGTGGTTAAATGCCATACTACCCCTCTTTTTTTCCATGGTCAGTGAAGCATGAAGTTGGTAGTAAGGGTAAATTTTTATTATGATTTTTATATAAAGTTTCATGATAATGGCATACATCCTTCACAGAAAAAAACTTCAACCAGAGCGTAAACCTCATACTACCCCCTTTTATCCAAAATCAGTGAAGCATGAAGTTGGCAGCGAGGATAAATTTGCATTATGATTTTTGTTTAATTATGCCCTAATGTGTATTTATACAAAGTTTCATGATAATAACATATATCCTTCACAGAATAAAAACTTTAACCTAAGGGTAAACCTCATACTACCCCCCCTTTTTTTTTCCATGATCAGTGAAGCATGAAGTTGGTAGCCAGGATAAATTTTTATTATGATTTTTGTTTAATTATACCCTAATGTGTTTTTAAACAAAGTATCATGATAATAGCATACATCCTTCACAGAAAAAAAAACTTCAACCTAAGGGTAAACCTCATACTACCCCCCTTTTTCCATGATCAGTGAAGCATGAAGTTGGTAGCCGGGATAAATTTTTATTATGATTTTTGTTTTATTATACCCTAATGTGTATTTATACAAAGTTTCATGATAATAGCATACATTCTTCACAGAAAAAAAAACTTCAACCTCAGGGTAAACCTGACTTGGGACGGACAGACGGACGAACGGACGAATGGACAAACGGACGAACGGACAGACCCGAACACTATATGCCCCCCCTACTATCGTAGGCGGGGCATAAAAACTTTTTTGGCAGTTTTCGTTCATATCTCCAATGGCAATGGGAGCGTGTACTCGTGGGTTTTGGCTTAGACAATCAATTCTGATATATTGACTGTAAACTTTAGAATGCAGTATGTAATAGTTAAAGTAAGTTTCAGAGATATAAATTTGATAAAAAGGTTGAGGACAATCGCCTATATCGGGTGCAATACCCCATTTGGGATATTCTACACTAATTGGTATATATTAATATGGATAAAATCACGTTTTGTAGTCTTTTTAATTTATACTCCAATGCGCAATAGTATATGCCTATAGCAATATTCTACGAATATAAGTTTTCAATTTTAAGAAATGCGTGTGTCCATACAAACAACAAAATACCAAAGCCACTGTGAATTCAGTTTCTGCTTATGTGCATTTCGACAACTTATATTTTTCAGTGTAGATGAAATCAAAACATTTGTGTAAAAGCTGATCGAGAACAAATTACCGATAGGATCTAATGAGGAAAGCCAAAATCAGGCAAGAACAGAGTAATGCATGAGGAAGATACGCCTTTAATTTTGTTAAATTTAAATATTGCAATTTTTCAAATAAAACTGGCTTTTGGGTCAGCACCGAAGCATTCGCTACTGGGTTGGTGATACGCTCGTGTACTAACAGTCCACCGGCAGAGGCATCGGCCAAGTGGTAACAAAAAACAAAATTCCGAAACTACTGTGAATTCACTTTCTGCATATACGCATTTCGACAACTTATGTCTCATAAGTGCAAACAAAGTACAAATTTCATACAACTTTTAGTGTATTGAAAATTGGTATATAATTTAATTTTTTTTAATTATTTTGGGGATTTCACCAAACTTATTGCGCTTTTTCAGAAATTAATAAATCCATATAAAGCTATTTATTATGTAAACGGTCGTCCGTTCAGGAGTTAAAACCCTTAATGGGGTATTATACCTCACATGGGCCAATATGCCCAATTTGATAAATGTGCTTTGAAAGAAAAAGCATTTGAAGATGCCTTAGCTTGCAGCGCAAAGGCAGTTTAAACACTCCTTTTGTTACGAAGCACTTTAATTCAATAAATAAGTTTGAAAGTAACTTTAAGTTACTTTAAGAAAAAGCTTATTGATCGTAAAATCGTGGTTTTTGAACTTTATTATATTGTATCAAAATGGCTTAACTGCTCCCTCTTCGAAGCATTGAAAATTCTATACTTTCTCGTCATCGATGTATCATTTTTCCGGATACATTAAGAACGTGGAACTCTGTAGATTTAGAAACTAGAAATATTTCTTCTCTCGTTGGCTTTAATTATTTTGTAGTGCCCGTTCTAAGTCGGAAATATGACGGTTTGATAAAATGTTTTTTGGTTGTGTGCCTACGGAATTGTCGTATGTCAATTGGATTTTCCTTACTGTTCTCTCCAACTCATAATTTCAGACTCTTTTTGTCACTTTTAACGCTGGTAGTAAACCGTGGTTTTCATACTGTGATAGGACACTTAACATAATTCATACTAAACCTCGGTATAAATTACGATTTATACAGATGACGCAGTATGTGTATGTAACTTTCCATGCAAAAATAGTTAATATTTCTTCATTGAATGTCCCTCGTGTATTTAAATAAGCAAAAATGATTATCTTTCTTCAAGGAATGTCCCTCATATATTTAAAATATCCCGACATCCCTCCATTAAACTCCCGGGGGGGGGGGGGGGGGGGAACTTGGTATTTATCTGGTAGGGATGTGCCAAATTGATCTCGAAAACATGCCCCGAATTTAAATACTCATGTACTTAAATCATACCCCAAATTTATATAGCAACAGTTCATATATTACGCGAATCTATTCATATACCATTGATTTTAACATGATAATTTCAAAAAATAAACGAAACAAAGCAATAAGTACATGACATATTGAACATTTAAAGAAAGTAATGATCAGGAATTATGTTGTTTCATAAATAATTGCCCTTTTTGCTTTTTTCATGCCCAAATTTATATAAATTTCTATTTCTACTTGCAAATTTATATACAATTTGTTGAATAAAAACACACCCAAATTTATATATTCCATACCCGAATTTTTGGCACATCCCCGTATACCAATATAATGGAAGTTACCAACCCCCCCCCCCCCCGGATTAAACTNGAATCGTCTATGTTTATCTACTTATTGAGGCGACATATATTAATGAGTTAAAGATTTCCTTTTGTACTAGTGCGGAAAAGTTTTCTTATATACTTTTTTTTATCAGGTATAAGTTTTCTTTAATTATGCAAACACGATTTTAACAACTGCTTGTAGTTGCGTAGGTTTTTGGCCTTTTAGTTATTACAGAAAAGGTAGGATAGGTTTGATCCAAAGACCCGGATTATTTTTTAACGTGAAGATCGTCTTAATTGGATGTAACATAACAGAAGGTTCAAGTTAGGTAAGCGTCATATGAATGAATATGCATATAAAATAAGTGAGATTAAAGAATGAGTTAGGCAAATTAAATGGGCTAAATAATTTGAGAGAGTCAAAGAAAACACGGAATTGTCCAAGCCATTTAACTAGAATTAGAATTTCTCACTAAAAAGATAAGTCAGTTCCGGTTTTCAGGGGTACAAGATATTCAAGACGGAAAATTACCAAGCAACATATTCTGACGTCATTGACGTCGCTTAGGCACGTCAGATGTCAAGTAAAGTGTGGTGGTAAACAAAATCCCATTTTGTGGTTAAAAATGTGAGAAAATAAATCAAACACCATTGAAAATGCAAGATTTAGAAATCTCAGACGCCCTCGGGTAAGATTTCAATGATTCTCTGACTCGGCAAGCCTCGTCAGAGAAATATTGAAATCTTACCCTTGGATGTCTGAGATTTCTCGATCTTGCACTTCCACTGGTGCTAGATTCATATAATTCCGTCAGTGTGTTTTTACTTAGAGCTGTTTGATTTCTTCTTTACCAGTATGTATTTCTATATGACTTTTTGATTTCTGTTCTTCCATCAGTGCGTATTTACAAAGGACTGTTTGATATCTGTTCTTCCCCAAAGTGTATTTATATAGTTTAAATAGGATTGTTTAATGTATGTAGAACAAATGGCTGTTTGATTTATGCTCCGCCATCAGTACGTATTTGATTTCTGTTCTTTCATCAGTACTTATTTACATAGGACTGTTTGATTTTTGTTCATTCCTCTATTATAATTTACAAAGGTATGTGTGATTTTTGTCATAAGTAGGTCTATTTTCGAAAAGTTACAACACTTCTTTTATTTCAATAGGTGGAGAAAATGACGTACAACAGTCAATTATAACTGTGCTTGCAGCTTCCATTCTAGGAGTATCTCTTGGAATTTTCTTCGTAGTCATTATAGCTTGGTTTAGGTGTAAAAAGAGTAAAAGTTTACCAAAAGGTAAGTTTACAGTATTATGGAAGGTGAGATGTGCATACGTAAATTCCTGATTATGTCGTAACAGCCTTTTCTTTACCAGTGTATATATATCAATATGTTTTTATAGCTTTTTATAATGAATTTTCTGGCTGCATCGTTTCTCGAAGCATTAGTGTATACGGTATAATTGTAATTCATTTCATTAGCAAATGCAAAGCAATGAGATAGAAGAGGAAATTCTTTAAAAAAACAGAATTCTCATCTAACACAAGCAGTCTTTGGACTAGGTATCCCTACCGCTTTTTAGCTCAGCTGGCCTAAAAGGCCATGCCAGCTATTGCCATTACCTGGCGTCCGTCCGTCCTTCCGTCCGTCGTCCGTCGTAAACTTTTTCAAAAATCTTCTCCTCTGAAACCGCTAAGCCAATTTTAACCAAAGTTGGCCTGAATCATCACCAGGGTATCTAGATTCAAAATTGTGTTCGATTAGTCCGAGGACCAAACAGCATGGCTGCCGTAACTGAAAATAGCACATAGGGGTAAATTGCTGTTTTGGCAAAGAACTCAAGAGCCATTACAGATATCACAAATCTGACGGTGCAAAAGTAATCAGCATGACCACAACTACCTGCCCTGCAATTTTGAAGAAAATCCGACAACCGGTCTTAGAGTTATTGCCCTTTTTCCGTGAAAATTTCAAAATTTTGAAATTCTTTATTTTTTTATCACAAAAACTATAACAGGTAGAGGTCAACTTTTTATTGCAAAAATGTTCAGCATATCAAGATCTACCTACCTTGAAATTTTGAAAAAAAATCTGACTACCCATATAGAAGTTATTGCCCTTTATTGGTCAATTTAAGAAATTTGATACTTTTTGTCATCAATTTAAAAACCAAATTTGACCTGAATCATCATCAGGGTGAACAGTTTTAAAAAAGTGTTCGATTAGTCTGAAAACCAAGCAACATGGTTGCTGATACTAGAAATAGAACAAAGGGGTAAATTGCATTTTTTTTTGCAAATAACTCGAAGACTGCTACAGATATCAAAAATCTGATTGGGAGTGAAAATAATCAGCATGTCAGGATCTACCCGCCCTGCAATTCTAAAGAAAGTCCATAAATCCATAAACTAGTGTTGGAGTTATTGCCCCATTTCCGTAAATTTTTCTAAATTTTAATATATTTTATTTTTTATTTCAAAAAGTGTAACAGAAAGAGGTCAAGTGTAAATTGCAAAAAGGTTCAGCATATCAAGATCTACCCACCCTGAAATTTTGAAGAAAATCCAAAAATCTTTGTAGGAGTTGTTGCCCTTTTTCACGGAATTTTCAAATTTTCATATTTTGTCGTCTTTTACTTCCATAACTAGACTGAGACGATAAAAATGTTTGCCATGCTGATATTGATGTTACGACTTCAAAACAGATAATGAAAATTGTTTGTTGACCGCCATTTTCAAAATGGCTGCCAAAAAAGGGGGATTTAACATTGTCCAATTTCAGTGGAATTTGGCTTCCAAATAGGTATTGATGTCGCAAATTCAGACCAATGAAAAAAACGTTCATTGACACCCGTCCAGGGGAATAGGTAACAAAATACCGAAATAACTATGAACCAAAATATGTTTCGATGTGATAAAAAAGGATAAATAGAATATTGGCGGTTTTTTTAATTTATCTTTGTTTTTGTTGTTTTATTTTTGTTTTTGGTTTTGTTTTGGCTTTTTTTCTCTTATTTCTTATTTATTCTTTGGTCTTCCGTCTTCTGGTGTTCTTGCTTTTTCCTTGTCTCTGGGCTTTGATTTATGTAATCTTGTGCTTTATTCCTCCGGTATTCTACTGCCGTTGTTTTGTTTATTTTGTAATATACTTTTGTGGGATTCATTTCTCTAGAATCAACTTTGTGTAAGCTGTTCTCACAGATTTTAAGGTTACTGTTTCGTAGTTATTAGGTGTGACAGATGAGGGTGTGTTTGAACATTAAATAAAAGTTTATGTATGTAAATATAAAAGGCAGTTATCAAAAGTTTAACTTTTCACATTAACTTTTACAGGGAGACAAATTGAACAGCCGCCTTGTATTATTTGGTCAAATGGAGACCATGCAAGTGTAAAAATGTCACAAGGAATGTTCAATGCACTACACAATCTTGGAATACACAACGTTCATTGTCCTGAAAATTCTGAGAGAATTTCTAACCTACTAGATAACGCAGATCCAAATGCAACTTTAATCATTCTATTTCCTGTAGAGCATAAAGATTTTCAGTTTCAAATTTCAAAGGATGTTGAATATGAACAATCTATTGAATATCTTCTCAAAAAATATAAAAAGTTCAATATTTTATTGGTTTACTTTCCATACGAGAAAAATGCAAAACCAGTGCGATGGAAAATGTTACAGAGTGGCAAACGAATTTGTCTTATGATAGATTATGAAAAAATGATAAAACTGTTGAAAATAAAAAATGTTTGCAGTAGAACTCTAACGAAGGTGAAATCTGACTTGACCACGACTACCGAGGAAGCCAGGCAAGTATTACTAAGGTACAATGAGACTCAACCGTTTACCTTTCCCGGTGAGAACAATTTCTATAGACCCCCTCATGATGGGGATTGTCCTATATATTATCCATACAATCAGAAAATGTTCTATCTAGATAACGAGGACATGGATGGGTTGAATAATGATCTGACTAATCTTGACTTATACGATAATCGTCCTCATTTCAAACCACCTTCTCCATTTCCAAGTACAAATGGCAAAGGTGATTCTGAGATGATTGAAGAAGAAATATTCGATACTGATTCTTCTGGATATAAAACTCGAAATCCCTCATCTTCTGATGAAAATGTACAAAAATGGTTAGGTGATGATATAAGTTTAGACAGAGAAATACGTAGGATTAATCAGAAGCATTTACCAGAAAACGGCGTGGAAATCATTCCTTTGAGGATTGTAAACAGACAAAGTTTTTCTGATGATGAGACTGAGAGTGAAAGAGATCCAATGTTAGGCATTTGTTTTCCACAACGTAGTGGGCCAGGACTTCGTCCAGAAATAAACAACGAAAAACGCCTGTTAGAAGAAAATTCAGAGAGTGATGATGAACGTATTCTTGCCATCAATTTTGGAAGGTAGCTCCCTCTCACTTATAACGACACAAATAGCAGACGTACAACTGGAAATAAGATACGAAGTACATGCTTTCTTATCATCGGAGATAGGGTTGTTTACAGTTTGCCTTTTGTCTGTGCCTGTGCTTTGGTAGATTACCGATAATGCGATTTTACCTTCCATTAGACAGCTTAAGATCACAGACTTTCCGTAGTCTTGCCATTAAATGAGTGATTCGGTGTAATTAGAATGAGAGAACTGGCAATATACTGTACATCGTTAATGTGATATTCCTCGTATTTGGATTTTTTTATTTTTTATTTTTTTTTTGTGACTCCGTAATAAAAATGCATCACGTATTAATCGTATGGAAGAAAAAAGATACTGTCTGTTATATTCTAATGTATGATGCAAAATGTACATTCTGCCTTTTAAGCTCAACCGACCAAAAGGGACAGTGTGAGCTATTGCCATCACTTGGCGTCCGTCGTCCGTCCGTCCGTCTGTCCTCAGTCCGTTAAATTTTTTCACATTTTCATCTTCTCCTCTGAGACTATAGAAGCAAATTCAACAAATGATGTATGGAAGGTCCTTCACAAAGATTGCTCATTTCCTTCCAATCCGATAAAAAACATGGCTTCCAGCGCAGAACTTAGGTTTAACATAGGACCCTATGGGAAAAATCGCATTTTCATCTTCTCCTCTGAGGTCAATGAAGCAAATTCAACCAAACTTTCCAGGAATAATGTATGGAAGGTCATATACAAAGATTCCTCGTTTCGTTCCAATCCGGCAAAAAACATGGCTGCCAGCACAGAACATACTTTAACATTTTACAATATGAGAACATCACATTTTCATGTTTGTGAGGTTCTTTACAAAGATTGCTCAATCTGGTTCAATTTAGTTTAAGCATTGTGTCAAAAACATGGCAGACAGCACTGAACAGTTCACCGTTGGCACAATTGGAAAGTCATATTTTGATCATCTCCTCTGAAACCCCTACAGTTATTTCATCCAAACTTTACAGGAATGACATATGGGAGGTTTTTTTGCTTATTTTGTTTTGATCTGATGATAAACAATACTTCCAGCACGGAACATATTTAAAAATAAGACCCTATGGGATAAATATTATGTTCATCACCTGCTGTAAGCATTTTGTCAGGTTACCGATTCAAGCTCAGTGTCCGAGCCTCTAATGGTGTAAATAAATTCTTAAATTTCTAGCAATTGCCATTTTTGTTCTAGCATAGATATTTTACATACATGCAGTTTATGCCGAAATTAAATGTTTTGGAATCAAGATGATAACGTATAGGTCTTTATATTGAATAGGAAGTAAAAAGTAAATTCTACATGCAAACATCTTTAATCCCGGAATACATATTTATATCTGTTTTCTACTGTAACTGATAGCTTGAACCTAGCTTTGGATAGGATTGGTCTGGATTGTTGAGCTATAAAATATCTTTATAAATCTTTAAAATAATTATCAATTTACTCTATCAATTTGATAACGAACAAAGGGTAGATCAAATGCATTTTGGCAAGATAACACTAGTTACTAGTATTTAATTTTCTACGCTGGAGGAGTGGATTTGTTTTCTTTTTTTTTCATTAAGCGTGCGAAACCTTTTCAACCGTTTTGAAGTGACAAAAGTTGTCAAATGGCCATTTACAGAAACTAAATTTAAAGTATCTTCGGTATTACTTATGTTACCCAGTGCGACAAATTATTTTTTAAACTATCAAACTTTGAAAAAAAATCCATACCCATGTTTAAAGTCTTTGTAAAAATAACTAAAATTGCATTAAATTCAAATATTTTTTTTCTTATTTTAATCAATGTATTTCATTTTCAATTTTGCAAAATCCCTGAAAATCTTATTAGGGATTTTACAAAATTAATGATTAAATAAAATGTTAAAATTTTCGATATATATGTTGTTGTATTTTAATAAATATACAAACAAACGTAATGGTTATGAGCATACAAAATTGAAATAAATTACCAGATTTTGCACAAATATATTTGCAAACCAATATTTCTACTCCATATACTGATATTCATATAAAATTACATAAAAAAATACATTAAAAATATTGTGTAGCCTGAACTGATTTCATTGAAATTTGCATAATTAAACTCATAATGTTGTACAGTTTAATTATGAAAAAGAATGGAAATGGGGTAAATGTCAAGGAGACAATGTCCCATCTCCAGGTTAAAACGACCCAAAACAAAGAATCTAATTGCTTATTTAGGCAATATCATTACCCTTAGATTAAAAAACCATTTCAAAATTTATAATGACTAGTCCTTGCGAATGTAAGTAAAATTGTGACGTCAAAAGTTAACTTTCTTGTTTATTAGGACCAAAATTACCCAATATTTCACAATTCATGTATAAAAATACAATTTGAAAACCTGAGATAATCATTCTGTAAAGAACAAAATTAAGTCATTCGCCTCTTTTATTTGTCATTCAACTATATAGTACTATTCTGATTTAGACATAACTTAGCCCAAATATCAGTTCAGGAAAGCTCCAAGTCAACTAAATATTTTTACAGATTCATCTTAATGAGATTCTAATTCGGAGTCACATTATATCCTCGCTTACTGCTAAAATTTTGTCAAAATGACAATGCGTCAGTTGTCATTTATACTTAAGAATTGAATGCAATATTTTGTAGTTTTATTGGAGTGTAAAAGGGTAACCGTAGCACATTTTGAATGAAGCCATGTGAAAAATGTGCTACGGCCCACCCTTTTACACGACAATAAAACTACAAAATATTGCATTCCATATCTTGATCCTCTTGATCTTGATCTTGATTATGTACAGTGAAACATCAGAAATGACTTTAATTCACCGCGCTTGCGTCAAGTAGCATATTTATTCCATACCCCCTTTGATAATTTTTGTAACTGTGGTTACTGGGTCCTGAACTGTTGCAACTTTGGTAAATATGTCTGGTGGTAGTGAGCTCCAGTCTGTTATTGTATTGGGTAGAAAGTCGTACTTTAAGATATCGGTTCTGGCATATATCCTGTTGAGATGTTCTATGTGCATACTTTTCGTGTTACGTGTAGGTCTGCTGAGTAGATTTGTTAGTATAATGGCACGGTTTTTTAGGTCTTTAAAGGCAGAATGAAGCGGTTGTTCTTTATTCTTTATGATAATGGTTTCAGTTTTAGCTCATTATATAGTCTTGTGATATATCCTGGTTCATATGTGTAATCTGATGTTATAAATCTTGCTGGTCTTTTCTGGAAATTTTCTATTTCATCTTTCAGATATTCCTGATAAGGGTCCCCAGCTGAACTAGCGTATTCCAGGAGTAATCTAACTAATCCTTTATATGCTTGCATTTTTACTTGAGGTGAACACGATGATAGGTTCCTCCTAGTCAGGCCTAAGATTCTGTACGCTTTATAGCATGTTTCTGTGGTGTGTTTTCCCCAGTGTAGATTGTTAGTAATGTGTACTCCTATGTACTTGGTTGATGTTAGAAATTCAAGTGCTGTGTCTTTTAAGGTGTATCTGTATTTGATGTTATTCTTATTTCAGCTGAGTGTCATCATATTACATTTAACAGGCTGAAATCTCATACCCCATTTATTCGCCCAATTTCGAAGTTTATTGATGTCATCTTGTAGTACTTTGCAATCTTCTGCGCTGTCAATTTCCCTATAATATATGCAATCATCTGCGAAGACGACTGATGTTAGATTTAACATTTTCGGAGATGTCGTCGATATGGACTAGAAAGAGGATTGGGTCCCAGTACTGTACTTCTGATGTATTAGACTTGGATCCATTCACCACTACACATTGTTCCCGATCTGCTAAAAATGAGTCAATTCAGTTTAAGACCTTTTGTTGTATACCATATTTATGTAACTATGTAACAAAATTTCATGCGGGACGGTGTCAAATGCTTTTTCAAAGTCTTAAGATGAACATGTCGACTTGTTTCCTTTTCTATAGTGATGTTGCCCAGTCGTGTATGATTGATACTGTGTTTCGCAGCTATGATTTTCCTAAAGACATGTTGTCTAACATCTAAAATATTATGTTCTTCAAAATATGTCATCATGTTGGAGCAGATGATGTGTTCTAACGTTTTGCAACAAATAAAGATGAGAGATACATGTCTGTAGTTGCTGGGTAACGAAAGGTCATTTTTCTTGAAAAGAGGGCAGATGTTTGCTCTTTTCCAATCTGATGGAATAGAACCGTTGTCTATCGATTGTTGGAAGTGGTGAGCAATAACTGTTGCTAGTTCTCCTGATAGTTTTTAACACTCTTGCCTGTATTTCGCCTGGTCCCATAGCTTTCGTTGCATTTAAGTTTTTGAGTAATTTAGTTACTATAGTACGTCCTTGGTAGTTATTTTAATTTTATCCATTTTTGGTGTGTCTCCTATCCTATATGGTATTGAATTATATTCTGTCTTGGTGAATACACTGTTGAATTATTCATTTAAAGCTTCGACTTCGTCAAATCCGTTTCTGCTGTACTTCCGTTCTTGGTTTGAAGTGGTGGTATACACTGTTTATCTGATTTGTGGTTGTTAATATACTTCCAGAATGGTTTTGGATCCTTCTTAATGTCTCCTATTATATTGTTTACATAGTTGTCATGAGATGTTTGAACTTCGTATGCCCTTTGCTTTCTTGTAGTTTGTATGTGTTTTATTTCTCCTTTTTATTATACTTCTAATTTTGTTGTTTATCCAAGGTACGGACTTTTTGCCTCCTGACGTTTTTAATGGTATATTTCTCTGTGCTGTTTCCAGGATGAAATCCTTTATCATTTTCCAGTTTTCCTCTACAGTTCTTTGATTCTGGTGGCCATTAAAGAAACTTTCTTCCGCATATTTTGATGTTTCTCGTCTCATCTGATTGTAGTCGCCCTTTGAGTATTGTAATTACGTTCTTTTTGGTATTTTCTTATCTGGGAATTATAAAGCATTTAAGTGTCCCCTTGATTGTGTCATGGTCGCTTAGTGTATCCGGTGGACGAATGTCTATAAATTGACCTTGTGTTGTAGTAATTAAAAGGTCTAGGGTGTTTTCCTCTCTAGTTGGGAAATGGATAAATTGTTCTGCCCCATGTTCATTTAAGATGTCGATAAATGATTGACCTTCACTATCTGATAAGCATGTTCCAGTTTCTTTGTTAAGTTTGGTTTCCTAGTTGATTTTCCTATAATTGAAGTCACCTAGTATATGCATTGCTGGTTGTGTTTTGTTTTCCGGTTTCATAGCTTTTACTTTATCCAATTGTTCTTTCAATTTATATATGTATTCTTATGGTGAGTTTGGTGGTCTATACCAACTACAAAAATAATGATCCTGCCATTGAAGGTAGTCTTACTCCAGATGGATTCAGAGCCATTTTCTAGTTTTTTTAAGGGTTCAGAGTTGAGCTTTTTCTTTATTAGGAGCATTGTGCCACCTCCCAGGCCCTAGAGTTCTATTATTTCTATATATGTCGTAGGTAATACTTATAATTACATTCCGTAAATGGAATGCAAGACTTCACGCTAGATAACGTAATGCACCATTTCCTAGTTTGATTACTCCGCCGTCTTTGTTTACTTTTGTCGTTGTCAAGGAGTCGCATGCTGTTGTAGTTTAACTGACTGATAAAACACAGTTACGGAAATGATCGGAAGTACTCGTAACCAATCAAGTACGAGGATTCCCATACTAAGGGACCTACCATTTAACCTGAAGGGGGGTTTAGGTTTTTTTTGGACAGAAACAATTTATTTATTTTTTTCAACTGTATCAGCAAAATAGTTTTTTTTTCAAAATTAACATTATTTTTTGGGCAGAAAGCCTCCGTCAGAAAATTTTTTTTCATCATTTTGGCAGCCAAAATATTTTTTTAAAAAATCAAGTTAAATGGTCGGTCCATAAGCAGAATGAATATAATTATTTTCTCCAATTCTTAGCGTGTTAACCCAGTTGGTTATAAATAAGTATTGTTTTTAATCCACACATTGGTTCAATCAATTTCTGCGTGATTTTTACCGCAACGTTTCATTTCATTCATAAAGTCTATTGTGACGATATCGTTACTAGGCTTTCAGATAGCACGGCAAACGTTGACAACCGTGCTGAACCATTGAATATGCGCCTGAAACACAGTAAAAGTTATTGGAGAAACAATATACCCTTCCGTTTGCTAGTGGATTACGATATTTCTGCATTCTCAATAGTTAAATTTCTAATTTTAACATGCTCGCTAAAGCTCGCATGTTGAAAATCATAAATTTAACTACATTTGTATCTCGAATTGGAGAAATATCGTAATACACTTTATCCAGAAGGATATACTATATGTGTCTTGGTGCAATAGACATATTTACACGGCCACCAATCGATCCAAGTCACAGCCAAATGCTGTAACTGAAAAGAGCTCAGAGGTATATTCGGTTGTGAACGGGAGGAACGAAAATTGACAATTTCGTAAGGAAGGCCATTTCATTGACGGTCATGTATGAAATTTGCAACTCGAAAATAAAAACTCTAAGGATGTCATCACACTCTTTAAATGTTTCCGAATGACATATTCAAGGCGTTTATTTATCTGTTATGGAATGAGAGCACCAGAACTTTTGGTAGTAGGCGGTCGATGCGTTTCAAGAAGATGACAGAGGGTGTTAACTTAATTTTCAGAGTACCTGTAACTAAACTAAAGTAAGTAACTAAATCCCGAAACAACCGCGAATTTATTTTCTGCATATGCGCATTTCGACAACTTATGTCTCTTCAGTGCAGATAAAATCTAAACGCTGAAAGACAATTAATTCAAAGGTGTTCAAAAACTGATAGAGAACAAATAACCAATATGATCTAAATGTAAATCCAAAATCAGCTAAGGCCAGAGCTTTGCATGAAGGAGATACTCCTTAATTTTAACAAAATTTACAGATATTTAGAAAAATTTACATGTTGTATTCAAAAGGTCCTAAATTGGTGTGAAAACACTAAATTATAGTTATTAATTAGGGCCCCGCCACTATGTGGCGGACGCCCTATAGTAATCACTCTGTCCGTCCGTCCGTCCGTCCGTCCGTAACAAAGTCGTGTCCGGGCTATAACTTTTTGTCTTTTGAGATAGGCTTTTGATATTTTGCATGTAGATAGATCACTTCAACACGATGTGTCATGAACAATGATTGGTGACCTTTGACCTTGAACTTTGTCGTCAAGGTCAGATTTTGTCTTTTATAATGACAAATGGTGTCCGGGCTATAACTTTTTTGTCTTTTGAGATAGGCTTTTGATATTTTGCATGTAGATAGAACACTTCAAGACGATGTGTCATGAGCAATGATTGGCGACCTTTGACCTTGACCTTTATCTTCAAGGTCAGATTATTGCTTACATTCTGTTGATATCTTGATAATATGATGGTGTCCATACTTGTGAAGTGTCCATACTTGTACTGTGTCCACACCTGTATTGTGTCCACACACACTTAAATTTGCACATATTATACAGCGGGGCCCACAGAGATGGCTGCCATCTCTCCGATGTCTAGTTCCAAATATATTTGGCCCCGAGGGTCCCGGGATATAGAAATAGGACCCATTCCGTGGTTGTGCGGGATTAATAAATACACAACCCATCTTTCGGATGGGATGTAAACTCAGGTCCACGTGTTGGAAGAAATGCCACGCTTCCTGCACGTTAAAGAACCCTTGTAGCAAGCTTTTTTCAGTGGTACGTAGTTGATCGGCTACAAGGCTAAATTCTCCGCATTTTTGATTTCACCCTACTTTTCCAGTGGCAGTCAGAATTTCCCGTCCCATGTCCCTTTCCATACCCCAAAGTGATTATTTATTAACAAACTTGTTCTCGTCTTGATATAGCTGAAATATTGCTGAGTAGACATTAAACAATATTCAATCAATCAATCAATCAAATATATTTGGTGTTAGAGAAATTAAACAAAATTAAAACTGGAATCATCATTTTTGAAACTTATTGAGTGAAAATGTTTTTTCTAAATATACCAATTCTAAATGTATGGTTGCTAGGTAGAAATTCAAAAATAAGCAGTCTTTGAGAGTTTCGGGAAACTTACCAAATTGGAATTCTAAGAGTTCAGAGTTAAGTTATGCACCAAATATCAGGACATTTTCAGGATTCATCACAATTGAAACTGAATCCAAATTTCAAGCAAATACGGGCTATGAGCAACAATTAACAAGATTAAAGTCCCAAAGTAGATAAAAATTTGCGAGGGTCTCTGAGAATCAATATAAAGTTTTCTCTTTCTTTGTACTAAAGCCAATATAAAAACCGAATGTTTTAGTAAACATGGAACAATTCAAAATAAAAATTGAAAGTACTAAACTGAAGAAGTTAAAATTATACAAAGATACGATTTTGCATGAAAGTATTGTAAGAAAAGATTATATTGACTGTGTGGAGTTACCTGTCATTCAGGATTTGTTCATTCAAAATCATGAATAGGTACAACAGACAAAATAAATGGTGATCTTATTAATAGATCAATAATTGTTTGATTGGTTAATGTTCCCATTTATATCTTGGGGTATACAAATCACAAACTATTTGTTTTTGAAAATAAGAATATATTTAAGTACTCTCGACCAGCCAGATAGCAGGATTTCAGCTGTATTATTTGTGAAGAACAGGAGAAATCATGTTCTTACTGAAGGATTATGTATTGTGTTTTACATGTTAGGGTCAATAGCTCAAAAACGGCTTGAGGCATTTCATTTAGATTGTAAAGCAATTATCTGTAAAATATGAGGGAGTTGTCATTCACATAAAAGTCTGTATTATAATATTTTCAAACAATAAATTGACTTTTCAGTATAATTCAGGTAAACACAAAGCAATAATAGATTAAGGGGGTGTAATCATTACTTTAATAAAAAACAAAAGTATAAAGCATTGGAGGATAAACCACTTTTTGGAAATATCTTTAAATTTTTTTGCAGAATAAGTTATCAAAAACGTAATACTTACACAAATTATGTCCTTGACATCAGGATCTTGTGATGATCTAATCGGGAAATCAGCCCCCCCCCCCCCCCCCCCA
>MJUU01002618.1:5330-18452 GCA_002080025.1 Modiolus philippinarum | reverse complement strand
GGGGGGGGGGGGACTGATTTCCCGATTATATATATATATTGCAACGTCTGTGGGAGGGGAGTGTAGTGTAGTTATCCGAGCGGTCGAAAGTTATTGTCGTAAATGTAATACTAACTGCTCATTGTCATGTTCGAAACCAATAGAGGAGTCAGCATTACATAAGAAGGGAAGAAATACTAGTGAGACTTTAGTGTCAAGATGAAACCACGTAAAGTTTCACCATTACACTCAGAGAGGAGATTATCCAAAGTTCACAAAAACATGTTGCAACTAGGGTCCGTCAAACCTCTGGCTTGCTGGTGACATAAAATATAAAGAGCAATATGAATAAAATAAAATAAATCTATTCTTTTTCTGAATAAATATATGATTATAATGAATAAAATGATTCAACAAATAAGACTGTCAATTATTTAACGGCATTGGTCCAGGGATTTCAGCGCTCTGATGGCTGTGCTTTATGAACTGTGCTTTATGAACTTTAACTTTTGAGTCCGTGGCATGGCATTATAATCTTTAATCTTTGCTTTAAATTATGCTCAATGTTTTGCCTGTGGTCTCTATAAATTCAGGAAGTTTTTAATACTGTATAGTACTGTACATGACTTTGTTTTCTGTAACCCTTTTATCTCTATACCAATTCAGCTAGCATTTACTCTGTATGACTTATCCTCAAGAATTTATCATATATGTTGACCCGAAAGCCGATTTTATTTCGAACCTTGCAATATCTAAATTTTTGTAAATTTTATTGAAAACTAAGGAGTATCTCCCTCACGCAAAGCTCTGTCCTTAGCTTATTTTGGCTTTAATTTGAGATCATTTTGGGTATTCGTTCTCTATCAGTTTTTTTTAACATATTTGATTTTATGGTCTTCCAAACGTTTAGATTTTATCTGCACTGAAGAGACATAAGTTGTCGAAATGTGTATATGCAGAAAATATATTCACAGTAACATCGGTGCTTAGTTATATGACATCAATACATTCAAATATAAAATAACATTAATTAAATATTCATCCTTGTCTTACTCCGACTAATTTTTGTGCTTTAAACCCCAAATGGTTTACTGCGCACAAGGTATTTATTAAAGTTTTACTCAAATTGAACTTTAACAAAATTTAACTAATCAATATCACCTCTGCTAATGATCCTCATTGTGATCTCAGTGGTCTTCATTGATTATAGTTTGACAGATTAAATCATGAAAAATCTTTCAACGTATTTCATTTCGAAATAAAATATGAAATTTCAATTTATAAATTTGAATGTTAAAACTAAGAAAATTTTATGATAAATTCTTTTCTTATTACAGAGTAAAATAAAAATTTATTTTGTTGTACATTACCTTTTCTGACATTTTACTTTAATGCTGTTTTCACACTTTCTTTACTTTATTGGTTTGATCTCTTTTAATTTTTCTTTTTCTGTATGTTTTTCTTTTCTTTTTCTTGTTAAGACCAGCGCAGTCCTCTGCCTAAAGCCACAGACTGAGGTTGGACGATTTGACCAAGTTTTTATATGTCCCGCTATAAGTTCGGACTTTTCTAGATCTATCAATCCGAACGTCCGGCGTTCTTAGTTACACCAATCAAAAGCAACCGGAGGTCTAAAGCTTTAAGTGTAAAGGTCAAACCGCAAATACACATTGGACAAGTTCGAGGGAATATTTCCTTAATGCATGAGTTTAATGACTGAAAAATGTGTAGGTAAGTGCTTGCAAAAGCATCACTTGTTTCCATCTTTGTCAACATTTGCGTCACGAAGCAGGAATCTTGTGCATTCATATTTTGAGGTGACACGTTCAATGCTGAATACCGGGCCAAAACATGGCGGCCCTGTACATTCCACATGTTAAACTGTAAACATCGCTTCATCAATGCAATTTTCTGAACAGTAAAATCTTTTAACTTGCCCCGTGTATATTAAACTATAAACCTTGCTTCATTGTTGTAGCTTTATGAAGATAAAAATCTGTTAAATACTCGGTTTGTGCGGTTGGCCGTGAAGCCGTAGAAGATCTGTTTCTTGTAAACTTTATTTGACATGCAAATGGATTGGCAATTCGTTACCTTGCCCCCCTCCAAGTAGAAGTTTGGTCTTCAAACTAGAGAAGAGTTTGAAGAGTGCAGGATAGGTAAGTCATGTATTGTTATACATACTTATATCAAACAGCACCATATAAAACGATAAATCACTATTATGTTCAAAGTTCTGCATATGACCATATATCATATCTGTACAGATAAACCAATTACACCAACAAATCTATTTAAAACACCAACAAATCCAACAAACTTTCAAAACAACACTGCAAAATAGATGTTTGATCATCAATAGGCCACCCACCGTAAAAAGTAACAAACAAGTTATTTCATTTTGTTAGATAATATTAATCAAATTTGTTCAATACAAGCAATATCAATCACATCAATTTATTCAAAGACTGTTAATTCTCTCCTCTACCATCCTTTCTAACATCCTTAGTCTATAAAACTTTGTCTCCCTTTCAACTCGTCCAAATATCTCTTATCCTTTGGAAGTAGATTTTTGTGAAACCATATAGGATTTCTTAAGTAATTTAAGATAACCTTAAATTGGCTACCATCCCTGTCTAAAAAATAGGTGTTTCCAGGTCCATATTTGAAAACTGACTGTGGTGTGGTCATATGAGCAAGGATTGAATCTGGGTCTGATCTCAAAGTTATTTCAGAAGTCTCAAATTTGACACCACCTACATTAAGCATTTAGTGCCTTATCAATATAATCCTCCTGTGGCAGAGGATCTATGGTGCCTTCTGCACGCAACTCTATCTCAGGCTGTAACTCTGTGTCGGCCGTTTGAGGTTTCTTACAGGTCGAACAGGAGCTAGCCGAAGATGAAGAGGATGACGAGGAAGACGAGGAGCTTCTGGACCTGGAATCTTGTGCCTGAACACTTTCTCTAGTTGGTTTGGGCTTATTCCCCTGGTCCGTTTTCGTAGAAGCTGAAGCCCTCTCCCCCTCCGTCCGACTACTCCCCCTCGACTGCTCCTGGGTAGACACTTTATTTCTCTCTGCAATAACCCTATCCCTCTTCCTGTGGGGACTCTGGCTGCTCTTACTGTCCTTCGGCCTTCCCCTCTTAGTAAGGGAACGACCCCTTGGACGAGCAGGAGTAGAATTACTTGCCACCTTTACATCTAAGATCTTGGTATCAATGTCCTCATCGATAAACTTTCGATATGCCTCCTGGACATGAACCCCGGTCTCTCCAGTCTGGCGGTTCACAAGAATTTGAGCTTCCTCCCCTGCACTGCATGCCCCATGTTTTGGCTGTTTTTTTTTTTCGAACGTCTTTTTGCACACAGTGCATTTATAGCTATAACAGCTGTGTTGCTCAATAATATGCCGTTGCAAAGCGGGTAGTAAAGTCCCTATCTGTACAAATCTTACATCTATAGACTATTTTTCCTGAAATTAATTAACTTTCAGAAACATCTATTTTTAATATCAATTTCTGTTTGTTGTTTACAACAAGAAGTTATATTTTGTTTTATCTTCATTTTGGACAATGTGATAATTGTCATCACATTTCCAATACAAAAAAATGCAAATTATGATTTTTGTTTGTTTGTTTATAACCATGCTGGTTATCATCACTGTTGAAGATGAAACCATGTAGGCTTATAATTTCCATTATAAGTTCTAAGTCTGTCATGATGTACAATCTTTGGCTTTGTTTTCTTATTCAACTGTATCTTGAATAGTACATCATTTATCTTTTTAATAATAGTGTAAGGCCCCTTCCATGGTGTCTGCAATTGTGGACAAACTCCAACCTTTCTGTGTGGATCATAATACCAAACAGCATCACCTACTTCAAATTTATTAAAATTCAAATTTTTGTCATAAGCCTTTTTCATTCTGTCACTAGCCAAATTTAAATTCTTTCTAGCAGTTTCATGAACTATATCTAGATTATTTTCTAAAGCTTGTACAAAATCTGTTTTACTTAATATATTTTCCCATTACAATTTCTAAAGCTTGTACAAAATCAGTTTTACTTAATATATTTTCCCATTACAAGATCAAGGGGCAAATGGAACTCCCTGCCAAAGACCATCCTACAAGGACCGAATCCTGTGGAAGCATGAACCGAAGATCTATAAGCCATCATCAAAAGTGGAAGATAGTCATCCCAGTCTTTTTGATTTTCTGTGACAAAAGATGATAACATGTTCTGGACTGTTCTATTTCCTCTTTCAACCATCCCATCTGATTGAGGTCTCATGGCTGTTGTCCTGGTCTTTTCAATACCCAATATTTTACATACTTCTTTGAACACTTCAGATTCAAAGTTTGAACCCTGGTCAGTATGTAATTCGAAAGGAACCCCCATTACACATATAAATTGATCTACAAGCTTTCTTGCTACAGTTTCTGAATCAAACTGTCTCAATGCAATAGCTTGCATCCACTTCGTGAAGTAGTCTGCTTCAACCATTATGTACTTATTTCCTTTTTTAGTTCTTGTAAAAGGACCCATAATATCTATTGCTATTCTTTCTAGAGGTACACCGACTAAATACTGCTTCATGAGTGCCCTGGACTTTCTTGATGGACCTCCAGTTACAGAATTATGTAACTGTTCAAATATAAAACTTCTCAGTGCCTTTGGCAACACAATTTGCCATTTATCCTTCATAATCTCATCTTCAAATTTCCTATACAAAACATTGTTTTGTATAACAAGGGAATCCCAATGATTCCAATAAAACTTCTGGGCTTAATTGCGAAACATCTTTCCAGTTTGGTTTAGTCCCCTTTTCTTTCATATTAAATATAAACTTTATATTGTCATCCATTCTCTGGAAATGGTAAATCTTTACTTTATCTATCTCTCCAACATCTATTTCACTCTTGACATCATTATCAATAGTAGTGGATTTAACCATGCTCCTTGTCTTTACACCTCTTAACAACTCATCTTTTTCAGAATTAATTATCTCTTTATTACACTTTCTCTCAACAAATTCATACAGTTTCTCAAATGAGTATTTTTTATCTTTACTTTGACAGGCCTCTCTCAAACCAATGGATTTTTCTTGTGGAGGAGGGAGATTTTCTTTATCGGTATAAACCGTAGTAGAAATTCGTCCGACCAGCACACCATTCTTTTACTTTGCACTATTCATGCTTTGCTTACTAGTGGGGACCTCACACGGAGACCAGAGGACTTTAGAATGTGCACCTTCCAAAGCCGACCTGCTTCCACTTTCTTTACTATACATTTCGTTGCTTCCCTCTTCCTCTGACAACCTTTCAACAGAAATGTGTTCCTTCGTTAATCCTACTTCTTTCTCACCTTTACTTTCATTTACAAACATATCTTTCTGCTCTGTCAGATTCGACACAACTTTCTTGTCATATTTCTCTACATCTTCCTTTCTCTCATACTTCCCCTCTGCTTTTGTACAATAAGTACAATTATTATCTATACAAGGACGCCTACTTAAAGCATCCGCATTCATATGCACCCTTCCTGCCCTATGTTCAATTTTGAAATCATAGGTTCCCAATATCTCTAGCCATCTTGCAATTTGCCCTTCTGGGTTTTTAAAATTAATTAGCCATCTCAAGGCCCCATGGTCACTCCTGACCAAAAAATGTCTACCATAGACATAATAATGAAAATTCTTTATACTACTAACAACTGCTAACAAATCTCTCCTTGTCACACAATAACGTCTTTCAGCTTTTGAAAAGGTCTTACTATAATAAGAAATAACTCTCTCCTCACCATTCTGTACTTGACTTAAAACAGCTCCCATACCATCATTACTTGCATCTGTATCAATTATAAACAATCCATCCTCTTGGGGGTATTTCAATATAGGGGAAGTTATAAGTGCCTCTTTTAAATGATCAAATACATTTTGACACTTTTCGTCCCATATAAATTTTTGACTTATTTCAGTTAATTTATGCAGGGTCTTGCTATCATGGCAAATTTTGGCACAAAACGCCTATAATAGGAACATAATCCTATAAAACTTCTAACTTGTTTAACAGATTTAGGCACTGGCCAGTCTTTGACTGCCTTAATCTTTGCCTCTTCTGTTGAAATACCCAAATAATTTACTTGCTTTTGCAATAAATTACAGTTTTTAGGGCTTAGCTTTAATTTTGCTTCACCAAGTCTTGAAAATACCTGGTCTAACCTTTCAATATGCTCTTCAAAAGTCTTTGAAAATATAATAATATCATCTATATAAATTAAACATATCTTCCATGACAAGCCTGTTAGAACTCTCTCCATAAGTCTTTCAAAAGTGGCACTGATGTTGCATGTCCCAAAGGGCATGACCCTGAACTTCCAAAGACCACCCCCCCCCCCCNCCCTGAACTTCCAAAGACCACCCCCCCCCCCCTCTATGGAAAATGCTGTTTTTGGACGATCTATTTCTCTTAGCTTTACTTACCAAAATCCACTTAAGAGATCACAAATTGTGAAAAGCTTTGTTCCTGCCAGTGCAGAAAGTGTGTCATCTATTCTTGGCAGTGGCTGTGAATCTTTTTGATAGTTACCTCATTTAATTTCCGAAAATCACAACAAAACCGTACCCCAGCCCCATCTTTCTTTTGTACCATAACAATTGGAGCACACCATGGACTATATGAGGGCTCTATTATACCTCTATCAAACATATTTTGTATTTCTTTTTCTGCAACTTCTCTTTTAGCCAAGGGTATTCTATATGGTCTTTGTTTTATGGGTTTAGCGTCACCTGTGTCAATTGTATGCTCAACAATGTCTGTACATCCATTGTCCTCGGGTGATTTAGAAAAAAATATCTTGATGCTTTATCAAAAGTTCTTTTAATTTTTGTTCTTGATCTTTACATAAATTTTCTTTAGCCTCATCAAATAATTCTGTAAGGTGCTCAGGAATAGAGCTTTTTGTATTGCGATCACATGCAGTCATGCTATAAACTGTTGCATTTTCCCTATTTACATGTTGAATTTCTGCAGTTTCAAATAATGCAGCCACCGTGCCTTTGTATAAGTGTTTTTCATGCAAATCAAAATTTATCATTCTAATTGGAATTATATCACTTATCAAATCAACAATAGCCCTTGCAACCAGAATGCCCTTTTTTATCTTCAAAATCTTTGTTAGGTTCAACTAAACCTACTAAATTTCTATCAATTCCATCAATTATTTTTCCAGGAACAATCATTTCGGATTCAGGGGGTAATGTCACTTTTTCAGTT
The DNA here is from genome assembly GCA_002080025.1 of Modiolus philippinarum. Classification (NCBI taxonomy): domain Eukaryota; kingdom Metazoa; phylum Mollusca; class Bivalvia; order Mytilida; family Modiolidae; genus Modiolus; species Modiolus philippinarum. The sequence continues at coordinate 11,194 of MJUU01002618.1, read as the reverse complement.
ATTGCAATTCTACAACAGGTCTCTATTTGATTACTTTTTGTACAAAAACATGGTATCTTTCCCTTTCCTAACAAAATATGACCTTTGCTCAATAATACATCACATTTATTCTTTGTCAAAAAATCCATACCTAGTATGGCTTCATATTTTATATCAGCTAATAAAAATTCATGTTGGTAGCTTTTACTCCCTATTAGTATATCAACTTTAACCTTCCCATAAAAAGGAGAACTATCACCAGTGACTGTCATTAAATTCAAATTAACTTTGACAATACGACATTCTAAGCAATCCAATTTGTCAAAAACTTTCTTATTTAAAATACTGATACTCGCTCCAGTATCAACTAAAAAATTAATAAAATTGTCTTTTAATTTTGCTGAAATGTAATAACCACCCTCTTGATTTAGTACGTTTCTTAAAACTACTTCCTGGGGGGCAGTGTTCCTTTGTCGAGCCTCAGCCCCTGAAGTCGACAATTTCCCGTTTTCCAATACATTTGTCTTAAAACATCTGTCATTAGTCCTGTATTGATTTTGTCTGGGGGTTTCTCTTTGAAAATTTTGCCTATTGCCATTTTCATAACCCCAATTTCTGTTTTGTTGCCTGTCATAACCTTGTGATTGCCCTGGGCTTTGCCTATTATTCAATTTCTTATTTTTAAGCTCCTTAACTTCTTCTGATACATTATTAAGTTTTGTATTTAATTTTTCTAGCTTCTCTAAAACTTTATCTTGATCATTTTTCTTTACATCTATACTCTTTACATTAAAGCTTTTATTTCTTTCGTTCGAATTTCTGTTTCTGTCCGAAACATGAACAGCATCAAGCCTAACAGCTATTTCCTCTGCCTCTGATAAGGATTTTGGGCATACTCCCTTAATCTGATCCTAACTTCTTTAAAAGGAATCGCGTCTATGAAATAATCCATAGCCAAAGTTTCGATAACATCTGCGTTTGCGCTAGGATATGCTTTTCTCGTAAGTTTCTTAACAGACTGTGCCATTTCGGGCAAACTTTCATCCCGACGTTTTGTTCTAGTATGTAATTCACCTCTGTAAACCTCAGCCCTGTTTAAAGATCCAAATCTGATATTAAAAACATTGACTATTTTACCAGTCTTTTCTCTCCTCCTGAGATAATTCATTTAACAACCCTCTGGCGTCGCCTGTGTCTAACGTCATTGTTTTATGTGTTCTCGTTTTTGCCCTGTCTTTGGACTTCGATTTTTGTGAATGTCACCCCTTTGTTCCTTCGGTATTCTACTGCCGTTCTGTCAAACAGCTTTCCAAATACAAAGATTTAACTTTGTAGTCCCATCCAGTTAAGTCGGCAACTAAATTGAAATGGGTCAGATAATCATCTAGATCTTCATCACCACTGAAACATTGTGGTTTTATCTTAACAGTAGCCTTGTCATGAATCTCTTGATCTATATTAAAATTAACATTTCTGTCCCTGGGGGTACTACTAGTGTGTCTTCTACCTACTGTGTATTCCCGCTGTGAATTATCAACTAAGTTCAACCTTTGTACACTCATTTCGTGCATTCTCTCTATTCTGTCATCCATTGTACCTAAGAAATTTCTCATTTCACTATGCATCATCTCAAACCCTCTGTTTTGATTTTCACCTAAACTGTTCATTTGTCTGGTGAAAACATCAAGCATTTTGTCAAACTTTTGATCATCCCATTTTGGTGAACCTCAGCTTCAACATTTTGTTGAGGTCTAAATACCTCAATCTCTGTACTGTCCATCCTTGAGACTGAACCTGGACAAAATTCTATGACACCTGAACTTTCTTCCATTATTCCCTAACTTAAACACTTATAAAAAAAAATTGTCACCGCCAGAATTTGATAAAATTTTACAAATTTTTAGCTCTTATTACAAAAAAAAACCTGGATCCCACTGCTGCCACCAATTTGCAACGTCTGTGGGAGGGGAGTGTAGTGTAGTTATCCGAGCGGTCGAAAGTATTTGTCGTAAATGTAATACTAACTGTCATGTTCGAAACCAGCTGAGGAGTCAGCATTACACAAGAAGGGAAGATATACCAGTGAGACTTTAGTGTCAACTTGAAACCACTTAAAGTTTCACCAATACACTCAGAGAGGAGATTATCCAAAGTTCACAAAAACATGTTGCAACTAGGGTCCGTCAAACCTCTGGCTTTCTGGTGACATAAAATAAAGAGCAATATGAATAAAAATAAAATAAATTTATTCTTTTTCTGAATAAATATATGATTATAATGAATAAAATGATTCAACAAATAAGAGTATCAATTATTTAAGGAATTTCAGCGCTCTGATGGCTGTGCTTTATGAACTTTAACTTTTGAGTCCGTGGCATGGCATTATAATCTTTAATCTTTGCTTTAAATTGTGCTCAATGTTTTGACTGTGGTCTCTATAAATTCAGGAAGTTGTTAATACTGTATAGTACTGTACATGACTTTGTTTTCTGTATTTTTACGAAAGGATATGGAGTAAATGAACACGAGACCATAACACATATGTTAACTTCAACTGCAATAATTTTAATGAGCTGTATGGCCATTTCGGAAATTTATTCCTCATCAGCAGCACTAGAACCCAAACAAAGGAAATCCATAATTTCTAAAGTGTTTAAAATACACAAAACCAAACGAAATCCGAATAATCAGTAATATCAAATATAGCCAAGGAGAAAACTACGATGGAGGGAGTTAATCCTTCGGTTTTAGAATTTACATAAATTTAGATAATAGTAATTGAACAAAGTGTACACATGAGATATTATCTCATGTAAAAGTACACCATATCTAAGAAAAATAAAGAGCATACATCTTTTCATACATGTAATCCTTTTATCTCTATACCAATTCAGCTAGCATTTACTCTGTATGACTTATCCTCAAGAATTTATCATATATGACATCAATACATTCAAATGTAAAATAACATTAATTAAATATTCATCCTTGTCTTACTCCGACTAATTTTTGTGCTTTAAACCCCAAATGGTTTACTGCGCACAAGGTATTTATTAACGTTTTACTCAAATTGAACTTTAACAAAATTTAACTAATCAATATCACCTCTGCTAATGATCCTTATTGTGATCTCAGTGGTCTTCATTGATTATAGTTTGACAGATTAAATCATGAAAAATCTTTCAACGTATTTCATTTCGAAATAAAATATGAAATTTCAATTTTTAAATTTGAATGTTAAAACTAAGAAAATTTTATGATAAATTCTATTCTTATTACAGAGTAAAATAAAAATTTATTTTGTTGTACAGTACCTTTTCTGACATTTTACCTTAATGCTGTTTTCACACTTCCTTTACTTTATTGGTTCGATCTCTTTTAATTTTTCTTTTTCTGTATGTTTTTCTTTTCTTTTTCTTGTTTAGACCAGCGCAGTTCTCTGCCTTAAGCCACAGACTGAGGTTGGGCGATTTGACCAAGTTTTTATATGTCCCGCTGTAAGTTCGGACTATTCTAGATCTATCAATCCGAACGTCCGGCGTTCTTAGTTACACCAATCAAAAGCAAACGGAAGTCTAAAGCTTTAAGTGTAAAGGGCGAACCGCCAATACACATTGGACAAGTTCGAGGGAATATTTCCTTAATGCATGAGTTTAATGACTGAAAAATGTGTAGGTAAGTGCTTGCGAAAGCATCACTTGTTTACATCTTTGTCAATTTTTGCGTCACGAAGCAGGAATCTTCTGCATTCATATTTTGAGGTGACACGTTCAATGCTTAATACCGGGCCAAAGCATGGCGGCCCTGTACATTCCACATGTTAAACTGTAAACATCGCTTCATCAATGCGATTTCCTGAACAATAAAATCTTTAACTTTCCCCGTGTATTTGTCCTTATCTATATTTGGTATAACTGATTATTCGGATTTGGTTTCGTTTTTAAACATTTTTGGAAATTATGGATTCCCTTTGTTTGGGTTCAAGTGCTGCTGATGAGGAATTAATTTCCGAAATGGCCATACAGCTCATTAAAATTATTGCAGTTGGAGTTAACATATGCGTTATGGTCTCATGTTCATTTACTCCATATCCTTTCGTAAAATATTAAACTGTAAACCTTGCTTCATTGTTGTAGCTTTATGAAGATAAAAATCTGTTAAATACTCGGTTTGTGCGGTTGGCCGTGAAGCCGTAGAAGATCTGTTTCTTGTAAACTTTATTTGACATGCAAATGGATTGGCAATTCGTTACAATATATATATATATATATATATATATATATATATATATATAAAAGAAAAATTCATTTATAATCCACACAGGAATAGAATATATGAAAAATAATCTTTCGGAAATGTCAAAAAGTTGTAATCAAAAAATAAAAAAATAAATGTCACATTTTCCTTTCTCCTACCGGTTTCACTGTTACTTTCACTTTAACTTAATAGTAGGTCTCATATACCAGTTACGACGTTGCCATTTACTTCAAGGCTTCCACTGTTTGCCCTCAACATATAGGTTTAGCTTGACCTTTGAGTTGTATATCATTTCGAAGCATTTTAACCAAGGAATCCAAATCTGCCATAAAAATATTGGGTAAACCGTTTAGATTTTTCGCAAAATGGCAACGAATAAAAATATGAAATAAACAATAATATTTACATTTGAAAAAAACACGTGCTTCCCAGTCCTTGTAAGGGCCTTATTAGGCACCCAGTAAAACAATATTCATACACCAGCTTCAAATATGACAGTTGTCTCAATAAATATACATTATCAGCTTTCAAAAAAGTATTCTCATGATATTCTAACTGAAAGGATAAACATTCTAGCACTTCAAACATCCTCTTTTCAAATTTTAGATTTTTTACGAACTTTATGACTGAGGGACCAGTTGACCCGGAACTGGTTAATGAGACCGTATGACGCTTAAAGTGAAACTACACTCAAAAATGAAAATTTGATATGTTGTTCTTGATGCATTAAATATTCATAATACTCCGATATTAATATTATATTTTAACAAATAAAGTACTAAAAGCGAATACAAAATTGAAATTTTATCGTTGTGGGAACAGCCATTTTGAACAGATCGACGAATTGTCAGTAGTGAATAACTAATAACCGAAATATATAGAAAGAGAAATAAACTACAATGGCCAGTAAGACAGCATTTCTACTACACAATTATTTCAAATAGCATGATTTTTATTTAAGTCAAGTAGAGTATTTTCAATATAATATTTTCCTCGATTTAGTCAGAGAAACATAAAACGTATGTCTCTCTTCGGGAATAAATTTAATTTGACAGAATCAATCATAATGCACGCATATTTTACCAGATCCAGACATAATTTCGTCGGTTTTAATAAAAACAGACTGATTTGTTTCAAACGGTTGTAAATTGTGTCAGATGACAAGATTGTATATTGTGTGCCAAATAGCCACATGCTGGCACGAGACATGTTGTATAGGTCACCTGCTGATCGGAAATAGTTGATTAACCGAATATACAACAGGTGTATTTTGGCAGTCCAGGTAATTGTGATGGACAATTTATAAATCCATACACATTTTGAAGTGTGTTCCCGTTACTTCATTCCTGTTGACTTTTTTCTCAAGGAAAAAATAATATTAAGCATTGACCTTCCTCGGAACAAGCATTTATTTATAATATCCGTAAGAACCAAATATGTATGTAATAATTATTGCATATTTTGGAAGGAAAATCTTCAATAAGAATATATTTTTGCCCATGTGGTGTGTTAAAACAGCATAATACACCGATTGTGAAGATTTCTTAGGCAAAAGCCGACTGAGTGAAAATTTCGCCTAACGCGTAAATGAAATTTATAAAACAGCTGTCCTAGTGATCTGCAAGAAA
>MJUU01002615.1:3620-23046 GCA_002080025.1 Modiolus philippinarum | reverse complement strand
ACAAAATTTCTGACACTCGTACTCCCTTAAGACACTAAAACCTAGTTTGTCTCTACTTAAATTCAATTCAAGTTACTAAATTTGAATTAATGCTACTTAAAATGAGTTTAAACAGTTCTTGTTGTTCCCGCACTTTTAACACTAGTTAAAGAACCGAAAATGTATTAACAGAACTTAATGCTAATTAGTATTGCTGTTGGGAAATTGTACTATTAATGTTTTAGTTTACAAACTACATTAGGTATTTGGATACTAGAGAGCAGCCACTAATCTTGAACTCAAAACAAGTCATGTTCTAATTGTTAATTGTACTATTAATGTTTTAGTTTACAAACTACATTAGGTATTTGGATACTAGAGAGCAGCCACTAATCTTGAACTCAAAACAAGTCATGTTCGGAGTGGTCAAATTTAACTAGAGGCTCTCAAGAGCCTGTATAGCTCACCTGGTCCATGGCTGACATAAACTGCAGCCCAAATTACCTCAATGTTAAAGTGTCTCATTTTCTAGAAGTTTCAAAGGAGAAGATCTTTGAACCCATGGGATTTAATGTTAAACTATGTTCCCTGCTGGCAGCCATCTTGGATGAGGTGCAGACTTGTCAGACATATTTTTTTTAAGAAGACCACTAAAGACCTATTGTGACCAAGTTTGATTCCAACTGACCAAGTAATTTCAGAGAAGGTCCCCCAGTTGTCATCAAGTATGGTTCCAAGTAGATTCAGTGGTTTCCATAGTAATTTAAAGCTCCACTTTCCCTTGCAACCCATTTCAGACCACCATTAAAAAAAAAATTGGGCAGGGGATCCCTTATAATCCAGATAATACATATTGAGGAAATCAAAACATTCCAAATCCCCCTTTTAAAAAAAAAAATTGACAGGGGATTCCCTTATAATCTAGTTATACATATTTCTGAAATTGTGAAGAAATATATGTAGCAGAATACATATTTCAAAGATTCAGTGTTCTAGTTTGGTTTCCATGGCAACTGAAAGCTCCACTATTCATTACAACCCATTTCAGACCACCATTCGAAAAAAAATTGGGCATGGGTTCCCCTTATTATATTGCTAAAATCAATAATTAATCTTTGAGTTTCAGGAAATTTGCAAAAAATAAGAATATACAAATGTATTTTTTTCATCTAAGATTTTATCTTAAATGAATACCGAAGGAAAAAGGAAGACTTTTAGAAATATTTGAAACTTCTCCAAATTAAATTTATAACCTCCCTTTTTTATATTTTGACTCTTCACTATATCTTAATGACACCCAAAAAAGTGTGTTGGTGTACATTATTAGAACTATCAAATGAATTGAACATGTTCTTGTAATATAACAAGTACTTTTGTATGAACAATAAGTCTTTTTTAGCTATTTTTGTTATTAAATAATACCAAAACATGTGATTTTAGACTTTATTTCCAGGTTTAAATGAAATGTTCATTTTTGTTCTATTTTCAGAAGTTGTTTATACCTTAACCTTTGTCACACAAACCTCAAAATCAATAGGGTACCACCTCTGATCATAAGTAATGTCTGTGCAAAGTTTCATTAACATATGACATGTAGATCTCAAGATATCATGTGGAAACCAACAGTTGACACCCAGACACACAGACACCCAGACATCATTAATCAATTTATAAGTTCACTTTGTTGCAACTCAACTAAAATTGTAGTCCTTGCCATACTGAACATTTTTGCATTTGAATCTTAAACTCTTTTTCAAATCTTTTTTTGAAATATAAGGCAAAATGTATAAAATTACAAAAAATTTGACCAATAAAGGGCAATAACTCCTACATCTGTATTCAGATTTTCTTCAAAAATTCCAGTTGGGTAGATCTTGATATGCTGAACATTTTTGCAACTTAATGTTGACCTCTATCTGTAATAGTTTCATTGATAAAAAATAAAAAATATTAACATTTTGAAAAATTTTCGGAAAAAGGGCAATAACTCCAAAACGGGTAATCCGATTTTCTTCAAAATCACAGGGTAGATAGAACTTGTCATGCTCACTTGCAGATTTTTGATATCTGTAACGATTTATAAGTTATTTGCCAAAAACAGCAATTTACCCCTATGAGCTATTTTTAGCAACAGCAGCCATGTTGTTTGGTCCTCTTGCCATCGGATACAATTTTGAAAACAGGATACCCTGGTAATGATTCAGGCCAAATTTGGTTAAAATTGGTTAAGAGGTTTCAGAGGAGAAGATTTTTGAAAAAGTTTTATGACGGACGCCGGACGCCAAGTGATGGCAATAGCTCACATGACCCTTCGGGTCAAGTGAGCTAAACAGTTGAACAAAAATGACACATGTAATTTTAATTCCAATTTTGTGTAAAAGTTTTCAAAATAGACCAGTTACAACGTATACCATTCATGGTCTGGTCATGTTCATTGTTCACACAGGTTTAAGTCTGAATACATTATATACAACTAGACAATAACTGACTGAGAAACACAGAATATTATTATATATGACAAAACCAGACTTATTATTGACAGTGTGACTGGTGCCATGTGTGGAGCAGAACATGTTTATCCTTCCAGAACACCAGATGACTCTCTGTGGGAGTTCACACTGTCAGTAGTATAGTTTTCTGTGTTGTCTTGTGTATCATACTGTTATTTTTTCCGATTTTGTTTCCGCCCATGTCTTTGTGGGACAGATTTGTCCTTGTTGTTATCTTAATAGATACACAAATGTTTTTTCAAGCTTTCACCTTGGTGCTGTTTGAGGATCAGAGAAGAAGCATGCACCATGGGTTTTAATTTGTTTTCATCTACATACATGTCAGAAAATGACAATAACCAATCTGCCAAACAACATATTTTTCAACATCATATTTTAGCTAGCTGTGTGACGGGTGTGAGGCATGAAGCAGATCATGCTTACCCTTTTGGCGCACCTAAAATTACCTCCAGTTTTTGTAGGGGTTCACACTACTACTTTTTTTTTCATTCGTTACAATCCAATAGAAAACATGGTTTAACATTGGACCTATAGGAAAATCATATTTTCATCTTCTTCTTTGAATGGTGGTAGTTTACAAAAATTGCCCATTTCATTTCTATCCCACATTAGTCAGAACATAGTTTAACATTAGAGCTCAGTATGGGAAAAACATCCTTTTCATCATCTTCTTTGAAACTATTCAATCAAATTTAACTAAATGTACAGAAGGTCCATTTGCAAAAATTACTAATTTCAAAAGGATCAGACAAAAAACATGGGTGCTTATGCAGAACATAGCTAAACATTAGACCCCATTGCTGAAAAAACATCAATTTTGGTCATGCATGGCATAGAAGCATTTTGTCGGGTGAGCTATACAGGCCCAGTCTCTGAGCCTCTAGTTTTTATGTGTTTCCTCTCTATCATGCTGTTTCAATTCGTATTGGATATGAACTGCCATGTTTTTTTTTCATTTTTGATTTTAGAATTTCCCTTTTCTACCTTTTTCCTTCTGTATTAATGTTTGCCAATGTATTTTAATCTTTTTTCAGAAAGTGAGTATTCGTACAAAAATATTGTTACACTTCAAATATGGACCGATGTAAAGGAACAAATCTTAACAAAGAAATCTAAATCTAATTGTTTATATACCTGTTGTGACCAGTTTTCACCATTTCTGCACCAAGCAGCAAAATGTTCACAATTACTGAATAACACATTATATGGAATAGCACCAAGTTTGGAGTATGCTCTTTCTTTGATTTCTTCTGGAGGATATGGCCTATAAGAAAAAATAATATATTATATGAAAATAAAAGAAAATGTGTCCATGGGACACGGATGCCCCCGCCATACATATATATATCGGCAAACAGGAAGTAGATGAGAGACGGACTTGAAAGGAGGAGACACTGTACAACTCATCACAACAAAGCTCCAGACAAAATATCATATCATTCCTGCATATACAAGCTGAGAAATCTTTGACAAAAATTTCATATGTATGTACGTACGGACAGACGGATGGATGGACAAGGTCAAGGGTAAAACTTAATGCCCCCATTACCTAACGACGGAGCAAAAAACATTCAGTGACATGACATGATAAAGATGCAGAAAAGATGTGATTCTACTGAAATCAAAATTAATGGTTTGCATGAACATTCCCATTACTAATACACCAGCAAAGGCACTAGGACCAACATTTGGGATCAATCTTGGCTTCAGATATACCTTCAAACACCTTAAAAAGAACTTTGAAAATTATCGGAAGTTCCATGGAATATGTGTATCACCTGCACTACTAAAAAGCTACATAAAGCGAGGTGAACAGGTTATAAACAGTAAAATAAAAAATTGAAGAAAGATGCACAGCTACATAATATGAAGAAGACACACTGGGTTCAAAGTCATTTCTTACCACAAAACTCAAGTATTTTCGTTATAACATTCATGACATTTTTTGTATTTTTACAAAATTTCAAAAGACTCAGACTTCCATACTGAAACCTAGTATATTTCAGTTTTTAATAAGTACAGATTAATTGCTTTTGTTTCCATAAATCTGATTTTCCATGTTAATTTTCTTTTCAATAAAATCATTATGTTTCACTATTTTTTTTACTTTCAGGGACCTCTCAAATTTCATGTACCTACAAGTCCTCTATTTTCCAACTTATGTTTTCAAGTTCTTACAAATATTTCAAGCACCTATGTAGCACCTGAAAATTCCATGAAAGTTTAGTTAGAGTCTATAATTTCCAACTATCCCTATCAGTGGGACCTCCAACAGAGCATCAAATATGAAAATTTCAGATAGTCATTATGTTGTCCATTCAAGACTTTATTGCTTGATGAATGTAAAGTTATTAAGATGCTTAACAACAACAGGAAATTAATGGATATGAAGCCTCATGTATCTGGTATGCTTAGAGATGTCTCACTTGGGAAAAACTAAGTGAGGCTTTTTAAAAGTTCACATGAATGATCTTGCAGTTGTTAAGGAGTTGCAAATCATTATGCTGGACATTAATGAGACAAGATAACAGAAAGTTATCCTATTTATATCAACATTGAAAGGATATGGAGTAAATGCACATGAGACAAAGTCTCTACAAATACATGGTAAAACCAAGCTACGAAAGAACGCTTTTACTGTCGTCTCCATCTTGAAGTCACCATGAGGCTTTCAACAATGAGCTTTGCTTAACCGTTTTTACAGTACAAAAAGTATACCTACTTGCACTTTTGATCTTTATTATTATTTTTCTTTGCCTTACTCATAGCTGTCACATCCCAGAAGTTATCTACCTTGGCACACGCCTTATTGAATTTTCTTCCACAAATTGTAAATAAATGACCAGAATCAATTCCAGCATTAATGCCATCATTACCATTTTCTTCTCCAGCTAAATGTACAATTTCTTCATTTCCTAAAATTTAAATTAGAAGCCGTTCCAAACCAAGACAGGCACCCAATGGCACCCTGTTATACCCTGCTCAATAAACCCTGAATCAATATGATAAGTGCAAATTTAACTGTGTGTGGATACAATACAAGTATGTTCTCAATGATATCATCCTTAAGAAACAAGCAGAATGTAGTAACCAAAATTTACCACTTCAGAGAAAAGTTTGATGAAAAATTACTCTATAATGTGAAAAAGAGTACAAAATTATCTATGTCAGTAAACAGGAATGTCAGTAGTACCGGTATCATGATAGGTCTGAAAATGCATCCTACAGTATTGCATAACAATACAAAGCTAATGTGACAATTTTCAAGATTATACCATTTATCATTGCAGGGAAAAGCTTGACCTAAGTTGTGACTGAATGACAGAATAATGGACAAAGGTAAAATAGCATACCCCTTCTCATTCGGAGCGGGGTATAAATATCAAATCAAGAGTAACTATTGAACATGAAAATTTTAAAATCATGAGGTCAAAAACTCCTACAAAATTAACAAATTTTGACAAAAATAAAATCTTGATCTTGAAAACTTAATCACAGAATTACAATCTCCTGTGAATGTTTGTTCAACAAAAACACTCCCATTAAAAATTTCAACAGTTACAGTATACCATTATGTGTAACAGGGTGTTTAGTCCAGCAGTGCATTCTTTCCTTTTGGATAAAATGCACTAGGGTAGAATATCTACAACATCAAATTGACCAATCACAATGGAGTACTGACCATGACGGAATAAACACCAAGGTAGAAATACAATAAGTTGTTTATACAAATGTATACCTGGAAATTCTGCACGCTGGAAAGAAAGTACAATTACATATGCCTTGCAACTGCTATCGGGGAATAAATAGGTCCTGAAGACCGTTTTTCACGAAAATTAGCAAGTTATGTGTTATCCTTGGAATAATGTCAGTTTGCTGTATGTATTTTTAGCCCCTGTACTTGGCATATTTTAGATTTTTGCTATATTGTTTTATAGGGTCTGTAAGTCTCGTCATATGTGATCCCGAGAATTCACGATAAAATTCAAACTTGAAAACGTTTCCCGCCAAAATATGACGTTGTGGGATTATGACGTCATTATTGTTTGCTTGAAAAGTCATATTTTTCTGTTGAAAATGCAACTTCCGGGTACAAATTATGTACCTGGAAGTCCCAAAATTGGACGAGACGTACAGACACTATTGTTTTATTGTTTTACATATTTCTAATGTGTACAGGTGAATGATGTCATTCCAAATCTTACCTTTTACAAAACTCAAACTCGGTAGGTTAACTCACAACTCATAAACTGGGCATGAAGCTGAAAAAGTAAGTGAGAGCTTAAACATGAAACATATACATACCCACATATACTCCCCAATGTGAGTAATAACCTCTGGGAAACTCTATCAAATCTCCAACTTCCAAATCATTTAACACAGTCTGGTTGTGCTGTCTTATTTGTAAGGTCTTTGAAGCCATAACATAAATATTTCACAATTACTACAAAACAAAGATGTCAAAATGTAGTTAGTTTGTGGAAAAAAATAATGATATTTTGGTAGATACTTTAATTTCAAACCTCTCTATTATATATATGTGAAAGAAATATTTCCAACACTAGTATAAAATTTAAATGGATTTGTATATTTGTAATAAAAAAAAACAAGAAGAAATGTTAATATCTGGTAAGGTAACAGTGGCGGATTTAGGGTGGGTGGGCCCGGGCCCCCCCTTAGGTCGGAAAATATTTAAAATTCCTAGGGGTTTTTAAAAAAAATGGGTTCCAGGCCCCCCTTTTCAAAAAAATATTGGTCGCATCCCCCNCCCCCCCTTAGCAGAAAGTCTGGATCCGCCACTGGGTAAACAACTGCATGTCACATATCAAGTGGCTGCTTGCTAAAAACCTAGAATGATGGTTCATGCATGACTAAGGGGCAAGAGACTATTGTAACCAGTTTTGGCTCCAAGTTAGTTGTTAGAGAGGAGAAGATTTTTTAATGCATTTCCCATAGGGTCCTATGTTAAACTATCTTCCTCACTAGCCGCCATCTTGGATGTAATGCTGACTTGCTGGACACAATTTTCAAAGGGAACCAAGTAAGGACTATTGTGACCAGGTTTTTTTCCAATTGGCCTAGTAGTTTCAGAGAAGAAGATCTGTGAAAATGCTTTCCAATAGGGTTGAATGTCATACTATTATATATAAAGTTCCCCGCTGGCAGCCATCTCAAGGACGAACAACTTGACCATGTTCAACAAGATGCAGCCTTTGACATGCTAAACATCTTTACTATTTCAACTTTACCTCTATCTCAAATCGTTTTTGAAATACAAGACAAAATGTATAAAATCACAAAAAAATTGACCAATAACGGGCAATAACTCCTATAATGGGTAAATTGTGATTTTCTTCAAAACTGCCATGTGCATAGATCTTGACATGCTGAACATTTCTGCATTATACTTCAGCTCTATATGTTGAAGTTTTTTTTATAATAAGGTGACACATTTAGTCTAAAATAAGCAATAAACATTCAGGGTTTTATTCCAACTTTTGTAAATATCCTGAAAATGTCCAAGACTAAAAATTTTTTTTAATTTTTGCATACAATCAAATATTTTATCATTTTTTCAGACATGAAACTAAGAATAAAACTAGAGCATGTCGAAACTGGCGTTGTGAGAAGGGCCGAAATTTCGATCCTGAAACTCAGGGCAAAAGTGAAATTGAGGCAAGTGTTGATTCAAATTCAAATTCAAATGTGTTGATACAGTAATTTGCAGGATACAGTGATTTCTTGGAGTTTTACCAAACCATATCATTTCTTCAGACTCGATATCAAATAATTCAAGCTGATACAAGTAAAAAAATCTTATGATGAAAATTGGTTTTACAGTAAAATGTCAAAGCAAACTGGAAGTGGACCCTTGACAAACTTGAAACCGCTTACACAATACAACTTATCATTTCCAATCTTCAAACCAAATTTCAAATCATTCCCTCCAGTAGAAGCCAAGAAATCTGTGAAGGAAATTTGTTTTTTAGAAAAAATTCAAAGTATCAGCAAACAGAAAGTAGAAACCTGACAAACTTGAAAATCGCTTACACAATACAACTCATCATTTCCAAACTTCAGACCAAATTTCAAATCATTTCCTCCAGTACAAGCCAAGAAATCTGTGACAGAAAATGTGGTTTATAGTATAAAATCAAACTATCGGAAACAGAAAGTGTATGTCCGACAAACTTGAAAATTGCTTACACAATACAATTCATTATTTCCAAGCATCAGACCAAATTTCAAATCGTTCCCTCTAGCAGAAGCCAAGAAATCTTTGACGGAAAATTTGGTTATAGTAAAAAAGCAAAGTTTCGGCACACAGGAAGTGGATGTCCGGCAAGCTTGAAAATTGCTTACACAATACAACTCATCATTTCCCAGCTTCGGAACCAATTTTCAAATCATTCCCTCCAGTGGAAGCCTTCTGTGATGGAAAAAATTTTGGTAAATTTCCTGATATTCTCAAACTGAGTCAAAGACAAGCAATTTTTTGGAATTCTTGTTAGCAACCATGCTTTTTGGATGAATTTTTGTCAAAACAAATATTGCCAATGGTTAGATTTCAAAAATTTTTGGTTCCTATTTTGGTAAATTTCCTGATACTCTCAAAAACCAGTCATTTCTTTCAATTCTTAGAAACCACATCTTAATATATGCCAAATTATAATGAAAGTGGAAGGAGCAGGCGAGGCACTAGGTTCCCCAGAAACTTTACAAATTATTTCATAAATCCCATTTGTAACAGAACAGAAAAAGATCTGCAATGAGAGGTGGACATTTTGTACCCATGGGAATTCCAATTGATTAAAGATGTTGCAATAAAGGGCTACGACGAGCGCAGCATGATACGACCGCAGCATGTCAAATACTGAAATATGAACAAGTGTAATTCAAAATGAATGAGGACACAATAAAGAGCTTGATACAGTAATTAAATAGACCAAATAAAGAGCTTGAATCAGTTGCAATTTTGGCCCCTTTAGCTCGGAAACAGTAAAAGCTATGCCAAATTTGTTGACATACTACTGAAAGCTTATATCAAGAAGAATCTAAAGAAAAAAACTGATCGAAATCCGATGAATAATAAAGATTTTAAATATTTGGAAAAATTACAATTTTGGCCCCTTTGACTCCGTGTAGCTCGAAAACGGTAATAGCTATGCAAAATCCACTGACATTTTAATGACAGCTTACATCAAGAGGAATCCAAAGAAAAAAATCCTATTGAAATCCAATGAAAAATAAAGATTTCACATATTTCGAAAATTTGCAATTGTGGCCCCTTTGACCCCTTGTAGCTCGGAAACGGTAAGAGCTACGAATAAAACCTTTGACATTACACTGAAAGCTTTTATCAAGAGGAATTCAAAGAAAAAAATCCCATCAAAATCTGATGAAAAATAAAAATTTTTTAGGTTATCTGTAAATTTACAACTTTGGCCCCCTTCGGCCCCTGAAAGCTCGGAAACGGTAAGAGCTACGCTAAATCCATTGACATACTGCCGAAAGCTTACGTCAAGAGGAATCCAAAGAAAAAAATCCCATCGAAATCCGATGAAAAATAAAAATGTTTGCAATTTTTGCCCCGTTTGGACCCTCATAACTCGGAAAGGAAACAAATTATCAAAAATCTGATGCTGCAGCACCTATTCATTTTTCATAAGGAAAAAAACGGCACCAAAATCCAACTAAAAATAAAAAATAATAAAATTTTTAAAATTCACCCCTTTTGGACCCCATTTATCTCATGAACGGTACATGCGACGTGAAATCCGTTGACATACAACTGATTGGAAATTACTTCAGGAGCACGCTGAAAGAAACCCCATCAAAATCCGATAATTAATAAAAATTCTACAGCTAAATAGGTGAAAACATCCAATTTGCCCTTTTGAGCCCCAATTTTTAAAACAGGACGGGCCATAATAATCAAAACCAATCCACACCTTCCTTTTGTGCCAAGGACCATTGTGTTAAAATTTCATAAGGATTGATCAACCTGAACTTGAGTTATTGGCCAAAACTTAAAGTGTCTACAGACAACGACGCCGACGACAGCGCCATACTATTATACGACCACAAAATTTTTTTGCGGTCGTATAAAAACGAATATTGTCCAGCAACAGAATGCCTTAATCATGTCATCGCAAGTCCAGGAACAATGACTTTTGTAAGTGATATTAGAAAAGAATCCTTGCCTTTTATTACAACAAATGACCTGTAGACCAGAAAATTTGAGAGCCCATTTAATAAGTAATTGTCCCAATTTTGATTTAATCAATTTATGTGGAAGGGTTGAATAAAGTGTAGAAAAATCATAACTGTCAATATACGAAACTGGTCTTATTATTGATTTTGATTTATCCAAAACTTCAATGGAATTTTTTACACTCCAAAAGTAATTTACATCAGAGTTTTTTCACAGTATTTGATAATTACAGGTGAATGCACTGATTAAATGGATGGATAAATTAGTGGTATAACAGTTACTTGATGCCGAAATAAAACAATGTTTGTAAAGATTTTTGTGAAGCTTAGGAACCCAGTGCATGGTAGGCAAGGTGTTACTGGTATCTTTATTGTTGTAGTGCTGTTTGGTTAATGTTTTTGTGTCCAATTTGCTTAAATCCAAAATACCAACTAGGCTCGTCTATGGTGAATCACCACCTCCAAAAAGAAGATAGAAGACAAAAGTTAGCTGGTCAATAAATAAATACTGGAAAAATCATGTCTTAATATTTTTCGACAATCCAGTGCATAAACACTGGCAATTATGAACCAGGCACTTTACATTCGTCACTTGAAAGTGTAAGAACCTCAACCAGAGACATTTCTAGAGCCCCCCTAAAACTGAGAATTTTGACTTGAACATATCATCTGCAAAGTAATGAAGCTGCCTTCAACCAAAATCAGGTGCATCCTACATGCATGTTGTGCAAAAGCTCTCCTGAAACTATGAAACATCTCCTGCTGGATTGTAGTACAATGGTACCTACTAGACAGTCATATATTCTTGAATTACTAACATTACTTAGCAACATTAATCCTTGCTTAAAGTGTAACAATATGCTTGATGTAGAGTTGCAATTTCATCATATCATAGATCCCAGCTTTATCCTGTGTGACTGTAACTGTAAATATAGCTAAAGTGACATTTTGCACGAACTTGAACATATTTGCAGAAGATTATGCTTTGCCTTACATATGCACAGACTTAGCCTCCTAAAACTTTTTCTTCTCCTTCTTCTTCCAGTACGGAGTTGAACTCCTCTATGAGTGTTAATAAACTCCAGCTCTGTTAAAAACAGGAGGCTTTGCGACAATAAAACCAAACTGTACATATTTACACATAATATAAGTCTAGAAGATTGTGCAACGATATCGATAAAATATATAATAGTTGTTACAAATAATGTGACAAAATTTTCAGCCAACAAATGACTTTCATCAGTGTCTTAAACACGCTAAAATATAATTGCGATTGATGATTACATAACTCAACAATACATCGAATGTCAAAAATATTTTTCTTTCACACAGGTAAACA
Source organism: Modiolus philippinarum (assembly GCA_002080025.1). Lineage (NCBI taxonomy): Eukaryota > Metazoa > Mollusca > Bivalvia > Mytilida > Modiolidae > Modiolus > Modiolus philippinarum. The sequence continues at coordinate 11,004 of MJUU01002615.1, read as the reverse complement.
GAAAATGTAGCTTTATAATTATAAGTGTACACATAACGTCCAATATTTTTTACATACAATCTTACAGTTCAATTAACTAAGACAAATTGATAGTCTCAACTATAGAAATGAAAAAATTGTAATAAATAAAAAAAACTATGGCTAAGTATAAGATATATAAGAACTCGAAGATACACAGTTAGTTGACTTTATAGGTCTATTGTTTTCTATTTATTCCCTCAGGATGTAAAACCCGGAGTTCTTTAATCCAAAATCTTTCTCGGTCGTCATGTTGGGAATCACTCCATTGGCCTTTCTGTTCAATGATGAGGATTTTCATTCTATTGAAATCTTCGATACTGTGGTTTGACAACCTGAAGTGTTGACTCACAGGCAGAAGTGGCTTTTTACTAAGGTCACTTCTGTGTCCATTCAGACGTTTGTGGAATGGTTGCTTTGACTCGCCCACGTATTGGAGATTACAAAAGTTACACTGCAGCAAATAAATAATGTTTGTGCTTTTGCAATTTAAAGTGCAAAATATTTTGTACCTTTTTGTAGTAACCTGACTGGTAAACGAGGACTAGGTAAAAGTCTACAACATTTGCAGTGCCTGTCTCCACAAGGTTGACTGTTCCCTGTGGTACTGGTAGTATTAGACACTTCTGCCCGTACCAACAAGTTCCTCAGGCTGTCTGGTTGTTTAAATGCAACCAAAGAAGGCTCGGGAAAGATTTTACACAATTTGAGACTTTTTTCCACAGATGTCCAGTGCTTACGAATGGTGTTAAAAGTGTTTTTCAGGGAAGGATGAAATGTTAGAACACAAGGCGTTCTTTTTTTTTCTTTTTTTCTTTGTACTTTAGCAAGGTGCTCCTTGGAATATTCAGGGCTTTGTGAAAACTTTTTTTGATGTTGCTGTGTTTATACCCTCTTCGTTTAAGAATGTTTTTGAGTTGACCTAATCGTTTTGTAACGGACTCTTCCTTCGAACAGATTCGTCTTATTCTGAGGGCTTGGCTGTATGAAATATTTTTAGTTACAAAAGGTATTGGTTTGTATCCGTGGGTTTGCAATATAAATCTGTGGACATTTCACCTTCAGATAAAGAGCTGGTAGTGTCAAGGAAGGAGATGGAAGTCTTCGATATTTCTGAAGTAAACTTGATAGATGGGTGCATGTTGTTGGCATGTTGGCATGCGAGATAAAGTTTTGAAATTTTTCATCACTCTCAGTCCATTTCATGTCCACATCATCTATTAATCTATACCAAGAAAGCAGTTTTTCGATAGACAATTCAAGAAGTTGGTTTTCGAATTTGCCCATAATATATTAGCATAGGATGGAGCCATTTTGGTGCCCATAGCAGTTCCATTTATTTGTAAATAGTGTTCGCCATTGAAAGTAAAATTGTTCTTTTTAAGAACCATTGTAAGCATGGTAACAAGACATTCTGTGGGTGGAATTTTGATCGGACGAGATTCCCAAACTTCTTTGCAAGCTTCGATCCCATCATAGTGAGGGATGTTAGTATAGAGGGAGGTGACATCCATAGTGACCAGTGTGGTGTTAGGTGGTAAAGGATTCAAGTCCGCCATTTTTTGTAAATAGTCAGTGGTATCTTTGATGAATGATGGGAGATTCTCAACATGTTGACGGAGATGGATATTTTTTCAGTAGGATGACCATTAGCAGAGACGATGGGTCTTCCTGGGTTGTTAGGTTTATGAATCTGTGGAAGTAAATAAAATTTGCCAGGTTTTGGATTCTCTGGAATGAAGTATTGTAGTGTTTTTTCATGGATGTGCCCCTTCTCAAACATGTTGTTAAGTTCATATGTTATTTCATCACTATACTGTTTACTGGGGTCATTGCTTAATTTTAAATAAAAACGGTCATCGCTAAGCTGGCGGTCGGCTTGACTTGAAGATATGAGCATTTGTCCATTACAAAAACAGCACCACCCTTGTCTGCCGGCTTTATGACAATTTCTTCGTTTGATCTCAAATTATGAAGAGCAGTACGTTCCCCTGGCTTGAGATTGTCAAAACTGTCAGTGTGTTAATTTGACAGTGTGCAATAATTTGACAGTGTGCAATAAGTCATCTTTTACGCTGTCTATGAAAGATTCCAGAGTGGCATTTTTACTGGGTTTTGGAATCCATTTGCTTTTTTTAACAATTTTTTCTTGACAATCGTCATCTGAGTCACTATCAGATCTGATTTCATCCTCTGTCTCCCTCTTCTTTGATCCAAAATATTCTTTTATTCTTAGACTTCTTGCAAAGTTATCCAATATTCCTCGGGCAGTTTCGTCTCATTGATTTTCCCAGGTGCGGGGCAGAAACTAAGGCCCCTTGACAGAAGAGATGTTTCATCTTCTGTAAGTTGATGGCTGGAAAGATTAACAACGGTGTGAGTGATGTTTTTTATTTCTTGGGGTTTAGGTTTGAAATGTCGGTTTCATCTTTTTTTCGTCTTTCCGGAGATGGGGGGTATCAGTTGGTGTGTTACGCCATCTCGGTAAAACTTTTTACGTTGTCGTTTATGAGGTTCCGAACTTTGAATAATAGAAATGTCATTCAAACGTTTCAAAATGTTTTCATATTGTTGAACTGTAAGATCGTTTTTGCAAGAATTTAAAATAGAGTTAAACTCTTTGGTTAATTTTTGTAGATGTTCTTGACAGTGGTTTTTTAACAAGATCAACAGACGTTTAGAACTGTGGAAAAGAGTGTTATTCCACCTGCACTGAAAAGAATATGATACACTGAGGAAAACTTTGATGTGTAGTCCTTTAGGGATTGCCTCATTTTCAAGATATGTTATATAATTAGATAGGTGATGATTGGTTTTCACCTGTTTTTGCTTAATTATTCTGGGTTGTTTAAAATATTCATCATATGACATTCTAGGAATGATGTTATAATTAAGTCTACTAGGATCGTGTAAAACAAAATGCAGGTAATTCAAAAATATTATAAAGAGTCTGAGAAAACTACCAACTAGAAATTTAATGGATATCAGATCGGCAATACAGGACAATGCAGCACAAACAAAATAATTATATAAGTCTAGAAAATTGTGCAACGATATCGTATAGAATAGAATAGAATAGAATATGCTTTATTAACCAATCAAGGGTCCATTGAGGACATGATGACAAAACATAACAAAAATAATTATTACAGACTGAGAGACTAATACACATATATAAATATATATATTTTACACTATCAAAATAAAGTGTATTCATAATACATGTATTAATAAAATAAAGTGATCAGAGGGCACCAGCACTGTGGACATTTGAAATATAGAGTACAAATTTTGCTATAGATTAGACAAGATGACTCAGGTAGAGAAGGCACCAAGGGACCATGCTTCAGGATAATTCTGTGCAAAATTATAATTTACAGCAGAACTTCCTCCTCGTGCCTTATCAGATGAGCCCGCTTTTATATGCTATTTACTAAATATTACTTTTTTCTTTTTTTTTTAACACAATCAATAAGAACATGAATGAACAGGTTAGATTTTGCAAGTAATTCAGATGGGAAAGACACCAAGGGACGATGCTTAAAGGACACTTTTTAGCGTTTTATAATATTTATTCGTTTCTAAATAAATAGCAAATTGTAAATAATAAAACTGTTTATATAATATAAAGTGTCCTCCTTGTGTCCTAACCAGGTGAACCAGTCACAATGTAAAACACCAGCGAATTTCATCATATTACTTATACTTGTAAGTAAAGAAATGTCTTCATTATTCAGAAGCCAAAATAGTTTATTGTCATTATTGAGTGACGTAAAATTTATACTAAGCGACTTTGCAGTTTCTAACATTGACAAACGTAAATCATGTACCTGACTACAAGAAAGAATAAAGTGTTTTTCATCATCAACTGTATCAGAGTCACATCTAGTACATCTTCGATCGTCACGTGAAACCCGCTGGTATCTTCCGCGCTCTATACTTAATCTATGTGCAGATATTCTGATTCTAGTAATATTTCTCCTTGACTCAAAATTAGTCATATTAATTAAATATTTTTCAAGCCCAAAATTTGATTTCAAAGAACAGTAAGTATCTAATTTTCCTTTAGAGCTAAGGACCTTTTGTGTATTCCATAAGGTTATGAAGTATCTAATTTTCCTTTAGAGCTAAGGACCTTTTTTGTATTCCATAAGGTTATGAAGTGCTCTCGTATATATCTATTACTAGTAGTTTTAAACTTATTACTACTTGTTGATTTTAGATCATTAACCTTATTTATGGATTTAAGCAGAAATTGGATAGAACCATACCATGAGGGGATTTTCTTTTCAAATAGAGTTTTAGAATTAATATAAGCATGCTGTAATAGAGGAAATGAGGAGTCCAAATTTTCTAGACGGTGCCAATATTTTGCCATAGCTTTTATAATATCAAAATGAAGAGGAAATCTTCCAAGTTCAGACAAAACACCAAACTTTGATGTTTTTTTATGTACTCCTAAAATAAACTTGCAAAATTTTATATGCAGTTTGTCACAGAATAAATGATTATAAATTTTATCAATTGAGCATGCATCTCCTCTAAATTTAGCTGTAAATGGATTAAAGTAACCCCATATTTCTGCACCAGAAAGAAGGATTGGTTTAATAGTATGGTCAGAAACATGAATAGAGACTTTTATATTTGGATTAAAAGAGAGAAAATCAGAGCAAAATTTAAAGTAAGCTTTTAAGGCTTTTTGATACAATTCATTCTGAGCCAACGAGAAAGATGCAGAACTTGTAAATTTCAAGCCCAAATATTTAAAAGAAACTACACATTCTATTTCAGAGTTATTGACTGTGAAGGGTTGTTTTAAGTGTCGTATATGATATGATATATAAGGTGAACTGGAATTCAGTGGTGCAGTAGTTGAGAGTAGGACACACTGGCTAATCTGGTTCAGAACTCATCCAAAGTTGGTGCTGCAGTCACTGTCTCTGGTAGATGATTCCACTCTCTGATGGATCAAGGAAAGAAGGAGTTGTTATACACTTCTTTATTGGCTCTGTGTTGTCTGTATCTGTGTCCCCCTCTCATTCAACTTTCTCCTGGGATGTAGTAAAGGATTGGGCTTATGTCCACCACATTGTGCCAGATCTTATACAATGTAGCACATCAAAAGACAATGTTGTGTCCTTCTGTCTTACAGTGTAAACCATTCAAGTTGTTTAAGGAGACGTAACACATCTCGGTGAGTTATATATTATATTGGTTGTAGACAAAGCGGGCTGCTTTTCGTTGGATCTGTTTTAGGTCTTTGATGGTGGTAGAATGATGTGTGTTCCATATTGTGGATGCATACTCGGTCGCTGGTCTGATCAGAGTACAGTACACCCTACTTTTCATAGTTCTAAGTGTAAAGGGCTGTGAGAGCAAGCACCCCATTGGCAAAAATTTTCAGTATTTTAGTGTACAGAAGTAATTTTACCTTTCATGCACATTTAAATAAACTTTTTTTACTCATAAACAGTCCTGATGAATATCATCTGGAACACAGGACAATTACCATCTGAATGGAAAAAGGCCAGTATTAAATTTCTAAGGAAATCTGGAAAACCAAACTATTACAGTGCTTCATCTTACAGACCTATTAGTCTCACTTGTATCCTATGCAAGCTTATGGAAAGAATCATTCTAGATCGTATAGTAGCATTTGTTGAGGGCCATTAACTAATAGATGACAAGCAAGAGGGCTTTAGAAAAAATCATTCAACAGTAAATGCCCTACTACGGCTGACACAGGCAATCACCAATGGATTTAACCAGGGAGAGGTAACACTTGCATGGCTGGTAGACCTTGAAAAGGCTTATGATTCCATATGGCGAGAGGGCTTATTGGTGAAACTGCATAATGTTGGTATTAGAGGTAAGACCTGGAGTTGGATAAACAGCTTTCTCACCAACAGAATAGCAAGATGTATACTTGGCGATTTCCAAGGCCCAGATTTTGAGACCAAGATTGGACTGCCGCAGGGGTCTGTTCTATCTCCTACACTATTCAATATATACATCAAAGATATGATGGAGGAGATAAAGGGAGATAACTGCAAGTTTGCAGATAATGGTACTGTATGGCATAGTGGAGAGAACCTGGATGAAGTTAAACAGAGAATGACCATGGATGTCACGCAAGTTATGAATTGGACATGCAAATGGAGAATCAATGTGAACATTGACAAGTGTGAAACGTGTATTTTCTCCAAGGTAAAGATCAGTGAAGAAGAAAAAGAATTAAAATCAGGTCTGCACACATTTCAATACAGTAAGACACCAAAACTACTGGGAGTCATCTTAGATGAACAGCTTAAATTTGATGACTATATTCAGCAAACAGAAAGAAAAGCAAACAACGCCATACATGTATAAAAGGACTCAATGCAATCTCGAGACAGAAACTAATTAAAGTGTATAACAGCTTAGTCAGGTCAATAATAGAATACGCCTGCCCTGTATGGCAATGTACATCAGTAGATAACTTTCGGAAATTAGACAGAATACAACGGAAAGGACTGTCAATATGCCTAGGCCTTCCAGGAACAGCAAGCAGAGAAGCAATGGAAGTAGAGGCTAATGTGATACCTATAGATCTCAGAATAGAACAAATGGCAGTCCGAGAAATAGCAAAAATACAGTCTAAAGCCATCACTGAACCTATTAAACAGCAATTAGATCAATTCAGAAACAACGACACTTTAGAACAGTTTGAATCTCCTTTTGGCAAGGCCTTAACACAATCAGCAGACATGTATAGGGAAACGGGGGTGGATATAACACTGATAGAACCAGAATATACCTTCTCTCCAGGAAGTAACTGTTTGACCCAAAGCAAGCCTTCATATTGGAGTCGACTTGGCAGTTCCAAGAGTCGAACACAAGAACAAACAGCCCAATGTATGGAGGTCATTGGTGAACTCCTAGAGAGTACAGGTACGGATACTATTATATCCTTTACAGATGGTTCCTGTCAAGGTAACCCTGGCCCATGTGGAGCAGGAGCAGTTATCTACACTCACAATGAAGATTTGATACCACTGAAAAGGCCAGTAGCAAACAGAGGATCCATCCTGCTTGGAGAGCTGGCAGCTATTCTGACAGTGATCGAATACTGCATTACCAACATGACAAGTCAGTATAAAAGCTTGAAGATACTGTCAGATAGCCAAACAGCAGTTGGTATAATCGCCCTACAGTGGAAATCGACAAACTACATAGATTTGATAAGAGATATAAAAGAGGGCATAGCATCCTTGCTGAGAATTGGCATAGAGACAGAAGTATCTTGGGTCCCAGGCCATGCTAATATAGCCGGGAACGAGATAGCCGATAAACTAGCCAAGGAAGCAGCGGAGGAAGCTAGGACGCT
>MJUU01002612.1:3368-13830 GCA_002080025.1 Modiolus philippinarum | reverse complement strand
TATCTGTTCTATGAAACATTGATAATTGAGTGGCATAGAACTGGAACATAACATTCAATATGGAGATCAAAATCGAAATGATCGTGATATTTACTGCAACAACCCTTCACTCATTGGGAGATTAAAGAATCCATTTTTTTACATTGTGAAATAGATTTTGCGGTAAAGTTTACTCAAATAACGTGCTGGAAACGTATTTAGTTTCTTCTGCAAGCACGGAAAATGGGAAAAAACATTCAGATTCCTTTAATTGTGAAAAATGTTTATTTTCTTTTGAACTATTGATCTCCAAATTAAATTCAAACACTGAATTGACAAGCGTATATACATTTTCATCAAACTTGTATTTTGGATAGGCTCGTGTATTTAATTATTACCGTGTCCAGAGCTCCAGATTAGAATTGACTAATTGGGTAATTGCACTTACTTTTGTTATCAATTGGGTCATAGCAATTTTCCTAGGTAAAGCCATATATGTTCAACCCTTACAGTTAAAATGAGGTGGGTTTCCATTCCTTAGAGCTGTAGTATATTGGGATTTTTATATTAGAAAAAAAATATACATGTGTTGTTATTATCAAAAATTTGTCATCAATCAAAAGGATCAATTTCAAGGCTATAAATTTTAATCATGCGTCATTGAAAAAGATCGAACTGTTCATGCATATAAATTGGTAATGTCATTGTTTGATGTTTTGACATGGTGAAGATTATATCAATTTCATCCACCTTTATTTCTATTTCATTGTTTTGATTGATTGATTAATTAGACTGTTATGAACAGTGAGCAACTTTTCAGCTATGTAAGGAAGAGAACAAGCTAACCAATTGAAAAAGTCACAAGTAATAGAACAGAGATATAAAGAAGGAATAGACAATCGGGGCAACAAAATTTAACTAAGAATGGAGAAGAAGAAAATGGGTATGGACAGGAAATTTAGCCTTCCATAGGACCCCTAGTGTGTATGCTCTTGTTCCAGAAATATAGGAGAGTTGTTCCTACTGCAATAGATGTGTATTTTCTCCACACAGTTTGTCGGTTAGGCATTCCATATTATACTAGTAACCTGTCAACCCCACTGACACTTGAAAACGGAAGAAATGGGTAGGGGCAGGAAATTAAGCCTTCCATGCGACCCTTAGTGAGTCTGCACTTTTAAGAGATATTAAGGAGGGGTCAAATACATCAATTCAAATAAAATATAAGTAAAAGTAGAAAGACTTAAAGAAAACGTTAACACCTTGGGCATCGAGTTATGACTGCCATTGAGAAATGGGTAGGGGCAGGAAAATAGCCGTCTACACAACCCTCCTGTAATGGGTCTTCTTTTGTACAAGAACCATAAATGAGGTTTTTATACTTCAAAGAGAGTGAAGTTTTGTCTTTGAAAGTTTGTGTTCAGGCTTTCCTTTGTAGATACTTTGTTATGTCCTTTGCATTTACTACATATATATGAAAAAGAAAGGAAATGGGGTAAATGTCAAGGAGACAACATCCTATATCCAGGTTAAAACGACCCAAAACAAAGCATCTAGGGGTCACCATACAGTCTTCAACACAGTGAGGAACCTCACACCATAAAGCAAGTCCTAAATGGCCCCAAAAGGTAAAAGAAGTGAATAAATCAATAGAAACAAACCACATCCAATAACCCAAATATCAAGAAACTAAAATTTTATAAGAAGAAAAGGACAAGCCAATGACCAACATATTCCTGACTTGGGACAGGCGCAAAAATTGCAGTGGGGTTAAACTCGTTTTCTTGGATCAAAACCCTCGCCCTATGTGTGGTGAATGGCTAAAAAATAAATACAAAAAAAGACTCATATACTTTCATTTTTTATTTCTGTATCATAATCCAACTACCCTGCATAGATAGGGCATTCACCATCCCAACACGTTGGGATGCCTCTTGCGAACGAGACCAACAGCAACTTTGCTTATCCATCAGAAGCTTCCCTTGTTTAACACTGATTGCCAAATTTCGGAAATAGATATGTTGTATTTCCAGTTCTATGAATACACCGTATATCTGCAATGTGAATCCCTTGTACGTATTTTTACTTGCAAATCCGTAGTGGTAAATAATCACCTCTACAAAGACGGTTTCAATTTTCGGTCCATTTTACTCTCTAAATCGTTCTACTGTTACCCGGAACCAAAAATCAAACGACAGGGACACGGTTCAATTTACCGGTTTTCCTAACACCAAGAAGATTTGGCTACCCTGATCTATCAAAAGTTCTGACGCGACAAATGGATGAAACTACGCAACTCTCCATGATAGAATTGGGTGAAAACTCATTGTTGCAGAAATATTTGGGTAAGGTCACTTTTAAATTGGTTACTAAACGCATGTCAAAGAGAATAAATTGAGCTTTCATTTATTTTAATTGCGTAATCTTGAAAATGCGCAGCTTATCTGTTGCTCTACCTGTGTATCACTTACCGGTAAATGTAGAATAATTAATAGATTGTACTGTGGAATTTCAATTCCGGGTATTACCAACTTCAAATATTTATTGAGATTTTCAAAGTTTTTTTTTCGCTAAAAAAAGCAGTTTATCAGTTGGCACAGTAGGAACACGGGTGTTCTGACCCACTTGATTATTGATCAGTGTTCGTAGTGTGAGGAAGCTATAATCGAGCACCACCATGCTGACTAGAAGAAAAGCAAATAATATTCTAACTCGAATAATTCAATCCCTCTCCGTATCCGATTCTCTCCTTCTTCGAGGATGAAGCGATCGTAGTGAGTGTAATATAACGACTGGATTATCCGGGTTAATAATATTCGAGAAACGCGCCATAATTTGTTAATGATTTTTCATCGCTTTATTGCAATGTTAAAATCTCGTGTTGTCAAGCGCAATTAAGACTATGACTTTTTATAGTAGTTCGGCACTATCAATACTCGTCCCTAGATTCTAATTTCGTACTAAACACATTAAATCGATAGTTCCGGGTACGAATTTTTGGGGGACGAAACATCATATGATCGAAGGGAGTTAACCCAAATTTAAATCAAAATCTTCGGCAATTAAATTTCACGGTTTTCTCCCGGTTTTTCTAATTTTATGGAATTTCACGGCTTTTTCCCGGCCGGGAACACCTCAAAAGAAATCCCCGGCTTTTTCCCGTTTTCCCGGTCTTGTGGGAACCCTGTCAAAGGTCAAAGTCAAGGGTCACCAACCATGGTACACAACACATCGCCTTGAGGTGACCTATCCACATGCCAAATATCAAAAGCCTATCTCAAACGAGAAAAAAGATATAGCCAAGACACGTTTTGCTCATTAAACTAGAGGCTCCCAGGAGCCTGTATAGCTCACCTGTATATAGCAGTGGTACATCCATGCAATAGCATGATTTTTAAATACATTTGCTATGAGGTCTAAAGTTAATCAATGGGACTGCTGGCGGTTATCTTGGATTATGCAGGGACGTGTCAGACAGATTTTTTACTTAACACCACTCAAGGACTATTATGACAAAGTTTGGTTGCAATTGGCTAATTTGTTTCAGAGGAGTTGATTGTTGAATGCATTTGCCATAGGGTCTAATGTTAATCAATGGACCCCATTGCCGGCCATCTTGGATTACGCACTGACATGTCAGATACAATTTTCAGCTAAAAATTGAGGTACTTCGTTAAATTGCGATTTTGGTCCCCCAAAGGCACCTTATAGCTTGGAAACAGTAAGAGCTACGCAAAATCTGTTGACATACTACCGAAAGCTCATGTCAAGAGGAATCCAAAGAAAGAAACCCCATCAAAATCCGATGAAAAATAAAAAATTGAGGTACTTTGTAAAAGTGCAATTTTGGCCCCCTTAGGCCCCTTATAGCTCGGAAACGGTATAAGCTACGCAAAATCTGTAGACACACTGCCGAAAGCTCATGTCAAGAGGAATCCAAAGAAAGAAACCCCATCAAAATCCGATGAAAAATAAAAAAATTGAGGTACTTTTAAAAGTGTGACTTTGGCCCCCTTAGGCCCCTTATAACTCGGAAACGGTAAGAGCTACGCAAAACCCATCAACACACCACCAAAAGCTCATGTCAAGACGAATCCAAAGAAAGAAACCCCATCAAAATCCGATGGAAAAAATAGAGCAGTGCTCAAGGTCCCCCGCCTTAGAGTTGTATGTTCCTTTTACCTGAAAAACGGTACAAGATGAAAAAAAATGTTTGGGGAGAGTTTTATTGCATTTTTCACGAGGAAGCATTTGCAAAAAACCCCATCAAAATCCGATGAAAAATAAAAAAAAAAATTTTTTGGCACCTTTGACCCCAATTATCTTGAAAACGGTAAGAGATACCAGAAATCTGTTGGTATATGTATGAAAGCATTCATTGAGAGGAATCTAGTGGAAAAATCCCATCTAAATCGGATAAAAAATAAAAATTTCCCACACGGACCAAATTTTGGTGCAATAAATTCTATTTTTAGAAATTGTGACCTTGACCTTTGACCTACTGACCCCAAAATCAATAGGGATCTTGCCCTTCCCTATTCCTTCCATCTGTATAAGTTTTGTTTCAATCGGGCAAGGGATACTCAAGTTATCATCCGGAAACGACATCCGGAATGACGGAATGACAGAATGACGGAAAGGCGAATTCTATAGTCCCCCGCTTTCGCGAAAGGCGGGGGACAATAAAAATTTGAGGTACTTTGTAAAAGTGCGATTTTGGCCCCGTTTGACCCCTTATAGCTCGGAAAGGGAAAGAGTTATCCAAAATCTGATAGTTGTGCGCCATGTTTATTTTTCATAAGGAATCCAATGAAAAAAACTGTATCAAAATCCGACTAGAAAAAAAAAATAATTTAAATTTCCTATAGGGTCCAATGTAAATCAATTGGTCCCACTGGCGGCCATCTTGGATTAGGGACGGACATGTCGGACACAATTTTTCATTTACACCACCCAAGGACTATTGTGACAAAATTTGGTTGCAATTGGCACAGTGGTTTCAGAGGAGTTGATCTTAAACGACGGACGATGGACGGACGGATGGACGGATGACAAGAGAAATCCAAAGAAAAAACTCTGGTTGAAATCCAATGTAAAATACAGATTTTTACATATTTTGAAGTATTGCAATTTGGCCCCTTTGACCCATTATAGCTTTGAAACCGAAGAGCAACGCAAAATATACTGCCATATTACTGAAAGCTTACAATGAGAATAATCCAAAGATAAAAATCCCATCAAAAACTAATGAAAAAATAAAGATTTCACATACTTCTAATGATTGCAATTTTTGCCCCTTTGACCACTTATTGCTCAGAAACGGTAAGAGTTACACCAAATCTGTTGACATAACTCTGAATGCTTGCAATGAGAGGAATCCAAAGAAAAAAATCCCATCAACATGATGTAAAATAAAGATTTTACATATTTCTAAAACTTGCAATTTCGGCCCCTTTGACCCCTAATAGCTCAGAAACTGTAAGAGCAACGCCAAATGCGTTGACATACTACAGAAAGCCTACAATGAGAGGAATCTAAAGAAAAAAATCCCATTGAAATCAGATGAAAAATAAACATAGGTAATCAACTATTACAAAGTTCGCCTCGTTATGGCACGTTGTCGCAGCAACCAAATTTTGCCTGGATGCTGACATACTATCAAAATTGCATGCATATGCAAGGTTACCTTAACCAACAATATACAGTTACTGAGCTATGAACTCCGATATATACATAAATGTAAGTCATTCATGTGTAAAATGTAGGTTTAAGTGACCTAATTTTGTCTGAATGCTGAGCTACCAGCTACACAGATGCATGCTCATGCAAATGCAGGATGATCCTACCATGTACAGTACCTGAAATCTGATCCCAAACATAAACTTGAATGTAAGTCAGTCATGCAGAAAAATGTAGGTCAAAGTGACCCAATTTTGCCTGGATGCTGACCTACTATCAGAGATGCATGCACATGCAAGGTAGATGATCCTACCATGTACAGTGACTGAGATCTGAACTCAGACGTAAACTTGAATGTAAGTCACTCAAGCAGAAAATATAGGTCAAAGTGATCTAATTTTGCCTGGATGCTGACCTACCATCAGAGATGCATGCACATGCAAGGTTAGATGATCCTACCATGTACAGTGACTGAGATCTGAACTCGGACGTAAACTTGAATGTAAGTCACTCAGGTGGAAAATATAGGTTAAAGTGACCTAATTTTGCCTGGATGCTGACCTACCATCAGAGATGCATGCACATGCCAGGTTAGATGATCCTACCATGTACAGTGACCGAGATCTGAACTCTGATGTAAACTTGAATGTAAGTCACTCAAGCAGAAAATATAGGTCAAAGTAACCTAATTTTGCCTGGATGCTGACCTACCATCGCAGATGCATGCACATGCAAGGTTAGATGATCCTACCATGTACAGTAACTGAGATCTGAACTCGGACGCAAACTTGAATGTAAGTCACTCAAGCGGAAAAAATAGGTCAAAATGACCTAATTTTGCCTGGATGCTGACCTACCATCAGAGATGCGTGCATATGCACAGTTAGATTATTGTACTATGCATAGTAACTGAGATATGAACTAAAATGTAAATTTGAATGCAAGCCACTCAAGCAGAAAATATAGGTCAGAGAGACCCAATTTTCTTGGAGGCTGTGAGTTAACCCAAGATGCACCTGCATGCAAAGTTTGATGACCCTACACTGTATACTTACTAAGATATATACCCAAATGCGGACGTGGACGAAGACGTGGATGCGGACGCGGACGAGGACGCCGGGGGTACTCCAATAGTCCCCCTCAACTTCGTTGAGGCGAACTAAAAATTTGAGGTAATCCACATGTTTGCAATTTTTGCCCAATTGGGCCCCTCATAGCTTGGAAAAGAAACGAGTTATCAAAAATCTGATGGTGCAGCCCTACGCTAATTTTTCATAAGGAATCCATTGCAAAAAAACTGCATCAAAGTCGGACTAAAAATTAAAAGAAATTAAATTTTTGAAATTCGCCCCTTTTGGGCCCCATTTATCTCGTGAACGGTACATGCCACGTGAAATCCGTTCACATACTACTCATTGGAAATGTCCTCAGGAGTACACTGAAAGAAGCCCCATCAAAATCAAATAAATAATAAAGATTCTACAGTCAAATATAGGAAAACATCAAATTTAACCTTTTTTGGCCCTTTTTTTAAAGGCGGGTGGGCCACAATGACCAAAACTAATCCAAGCCTTCCTTTTGTGCAAAGGAACATTGTGTTAAAATTTCATAAGGATTGATCAACAGGAACTAAAGTTATTGACCAAAAACAAAAGTGTCTACAGACAACGACGACAACGACGACGCCAAAAAATTTTTGCGGTCGTATAAAAAAGTAATGGCCCGGACACGATTGTTTTGGATGGACGGACGGACAGACAGACGGGGCCCTAATGAATGGGCATTTGATGACCTTTCTACCTTGAAGGCCAAACTGCTATTGAAAAACCTATTAAATTACCTGGAGAGCCCAAAAAATCCTATTGAAACTGCATTCAGTAAAAAGAAAATTGCTGTAATGATTACTATCTTTTTGAAATCTCATGAAATGTCAGTTTTCCCTTGACAAAGAGACCTGTTTCAATTTAAATTTTGATTTTTATGAAGTAAACAAAAATCTGTTCATTATTCATCAATGCTGGTATACTCGCATGAGAAAGTGTAACTTGTCTAACATCAACGTGCATAAAACAGAAAAATCTCTGACCCTAAAATTTAATTATAAATTCCCTTGTCAGAGATGGAAGATCAGGCTTTTGTATCAAAACTTTCACCTTCACATATACAAAGAACATTTCAATAAAACCCTTGGAATACTTTACTTAGATTCCTAGATTTTAATGTTTAAAATTTTCTATAATTCATGGATAATGCAAAGGCTTGCCATACATATTTAAATTGATCTTTTAAATTTTTTTCTAATGGGTCATGCTTAATGCTAAAGATCGATTATGTGTCACACTAACAGTCAGTTGTGTACTTGTTTTTTAAACCCTTCCATGTCTACATAATTATATTATCATAAGGTTGTTGCCACCATTGATTTCTGACATTTGGTCAGATATGCAGACTTCTCTATCTTTTTTCATATCATAACATGTAAAATATTTTGCACATGAACACCAACTTTTCATGTTATATTCTTTAAGGAATTTCATAAAAAAAATTTTCAAGACATTCACATTACTCCTTTACTTGATTTTCAAGAGTACAAATTTCTATACAAAGCCTATGAAAAACCTAGAAATGGAAATTTTTAATTGCTTGCATATCAAAATAAAATTTTTTTTTCTTGTTTACTGTCCACCTTTCGTTAAATCCTACTAAATAAAAAAAAATTTGATTCAAAGATGGCAACTACCTTTAATTTTCAGAACTCATGTAAAGAACACATACCTTTATTTTGTCTAAGAATCTGAGAGTACTGGCATAGAACACACATTTTGGAACATTTAGTGTATTGTCACTAGGTTTTGTACTGAACGACAATTCAACACTCAAATTCTGTGATCTGAACGCTCTGTAAGAATCATGGTCCTGAAAATGTTCAATTAATATGTATGTATATATATTAGTAAACACTGAATTGATTGAACAAAAAGAAATGTGATTTTTCACAATAATTCGTAAAGGTTCCGTAAAACCTAGTGTCTCACCTGCTCACTCAGCTTTCATTATAATTGGCCTATATTAAGATGCAGTTGCTAAGAATTCTGTGGAATAACAGCAGCCCTTTTCACAAAAAATCTTACGACAAAATTTAATCGTAAGTCAATATGAAATGTTAAAGACTTACGACTAATTTTTATCGTAAGAGTTTTTGTGAAAAGGGCTGCTGGTCTTTGAGAGTATCAGGAAATTTACTAAAATTGGAATAAAAATTTTTTTTAAATCTTACCACTGAAAATATTTGTTTTGACTAAAATTCATCCAAAAAGCATGGTTGCTAACAATAATTCCTAAAAATTGCTCGTCTTTGAGAGTTGCAGGCTATTTACAGAAATTGGAACCACATATTTTTTTTTATCCTTAGTTTTCAGAATTATGCCTCATATGAAAAAATGGCTAAAGTATTTGATTGTATGCAAAAATTTCAAAAATTGTTAGTCTTGGACATTTTCAGGAAATTTACCAAAGCTGGAACTGGAATAAAATTTTGAAAGCTTATTGCTTATCCAACGACTACATGTTTATATGCAACAATTCTACGTCAATATTAAATTTCATAAGTCCATATTTTGTTTAAATTGTTGATATATGGACTATAAGTGAAAATTAAGCCAAATTCATTGATGTGGAAAATATAGGTCAAGGTGACATAATTCTGGTATGGATGTTGGTTAGTACTAAAGATGTAACCACTTACCAATCATCATCTTTCTAAGGCATGTAGGTGCTGAGATATAGTATAAACAAAAAAAAAATTACAGAAAAAACAGAATTATTTTTTATTTTTCAAAAATAAACTTGGGATTCAATCATGAAGTTGTACTGAATATTGTGTCAAAATTTCATTGATATTAAGATTTCAGAAAGTTATTGAAGTTCAAAAAAAAAGTTTCACATTTGGGTTAACCAAATGTTGACAATAACTGCAATGACAGAATCTTATTATCTATGGTCACTATAGCACACCTGAATGTCGCAGGCGAGACAAAAACGAATTTCTCCCTTGAAAATTTTAGGTAAAGCATTACAAGAAAACAAATACACAACTAGGCATTGTTGTCAACAATCCTTTGAAGTTTGGTTTAGAAAATATTGATTACACAATGTTCTCCTCTGCCCCCCCCACTAACAAACACATGCATATATTTATTATCCCCCCGCTTAGCGAAAGCGGGGGATCATGTAATGCAGTCCGTCCGTACGTACGTCTGTAGTGGCAAGGCATATCTCTGAAACCGCAACAGATAGAAACTTAAAATTTGGCATCATTGAAGAGTATATGACCCACTCGGGAATAGACCCCTAAAAATTGGAATTCGACCCCTTGGGGCCAAATTATGAGCGAAAAACAAATTTCGCGATATCCAATAAATGGAGATATCTCCAAAAGTGTTAAAGCTAGGATATTGGAACTTATGTCACTACTTATATTGCCTTTCCCAAGTTGAAAGAGGGTATCAAAATTTTGATCCCGCCCTTAGGAGCAATGCCCTAAGGGGTTAAAAAATGTCTAAAAACGATTGTCCAAGAACTCCTCCTACACCGTAGAAGATAGAAACATGAAATTAGGTACACTAGTAACACTTGGGGAGTTGTCTGTGCCAAAGGTTTCGGAATTTTGATTTTGGCCCGGGGGGTGGGGCTACACCCTAATATGTAAAATCTCAAAATATGGTAAGATCAGTTCATATCCCCACCCCTTAACCATATATATTTATATTCCACATTTAAAGACGAGTTACTTGGTCACCCCCGG
>MJUU01002611.1:626-14201 GCA_002080025.1 Modiolus philippinarum | reverse complement strand
TGCACTTTTTCAAATAAAAACAAAGTTTTTCCCTCAAAATTGTTTTTCAAATTTTCCTCAAAAACGAAAGGGAGCTTATTTGGGCAAGTTCAACTTTGAGTATCAAAATCACTCAAATCCCTGAGGGCAATCTTAAGTTATCCTACGACATAAGAGCTAATTCTCAAAATATGCACTTTTTCATATAGAAACAAAGTTTTTTCCCAAAAATAATTTTCCAATTTTCCTCAAAATAAAAAGAGAGCTTCCCTTGCTCAAGAACAACCTTGAGTTTCAAAATCATTCAAATCCCTGAAGGCAATCTTAAGTTATCGCACGACATAAGAGATTATTCTCAAAATATGCATTTTTTCATATAAAAGCAAAGTTTTTGCCCAAAAATCATATTTCGATTTTCCTCAAAAATGAAAGGGAGCTTCCTTTGGTCAAGAACTACCTTGAGTATCAAAATCATTCAAATCCCTGGACGTAATCTTAGGTCATTGTACGACATATGGAGCTAATTCTCAAAATATACACTTTTTCATATAAAAACTAAGTTTTTTCCAAAAAATCATTTTTTCGATTTTCCTCAAAAACAAAAGGGAGCTTCCTTTGGTCAAAAACAACCTTGAGTATCAAATCATTCAAATCCTTGAAGGCAATCTTAAGTTATCGTACGACATAGAGCTAATTCTCAAAATATGCACTTTTTGATATAAAACGAAGTTTTTTCACAAAAATCATTTTTCGATTTTCCTCAAAAATGAAAAGGAGCTTCCTTTAGTCAAGTTGAATTGAGCAAAAAAATCATAAAAATCGGTCACAGCAATCTTGAATTATCGTACGACATAGAAAACGCTGACGGACAAATGGACGCACAGGCTGATTACTATAGGGTGCCGCCATTTCATGGCGCAGCCCTAATAAAAATTTAAATATGCCATCAAAATCTGTTAAAAAAATAGTAATGGTGGATTACATGATACCCCGCCATGTTTCACAAAGTTTCTAAGTTAAAAGGGACATAACTCCACAACCATCTATAACGCTGAACCCAAAATTAAACTTGGCCTGTGTTTTGTGGTGAACAATTTATATACAGTAGTCCCCCTCTTGAAAGACCACTCATTTGAAAGACCAACCCTTTCTAGAGGCCACATTTCTCTTGCATTAACTCTTTTGGGAACAAATTGACCCCTTTTGGAAGACCACCCCTAAAACCCAACCAGAGACCACCCTTTCTGTGTCAAAAATATGCACATTACCCCTCTATAAAAATCATGTTTTGTTTTGGAAACACTAATGAAAATTAAATGCCATTTTGTAATAACTTACTGATATAATTAACCATCAATTAAATTGACTTAATTAGCAGGTGAGATGCCCAACAGGTATATTTAAGAGAAATATAATGATTTGATACATAATTACCTGCAATTATTAGAAATTTTATTCTTTAAAGGAGAACGTATTAACTCTCACTTAAATATTTCATAAAGACAAGTTGTTGAGAATGAAACTTCAGGGCCATGCATAATACTGTAATAGGTTTCTGGTTAATGCATGTATTTTAATGAATGCACATGTGTTTTAAATCTGTGTTAGATATAAATGAATATAAATATAATGTGTCAAATGTGCATGTGATAAATAAGAAGACATTTTGAATGCTTTCATACATACATTAAGTGAAATTAGAATAGCAAATGTTTTACACGAAATACTTATTCAGCCTTTAGATTTTTGGACCTATTCCTTTTGAGAGACCATCCCTTTTAAGGCCAATTTTATGTTGCAAATAGGGTGGTCTCTCCAGAGGGGGACTACTGTACCATGTTTGAAGACAGTATGTTATTTCATTCACAAGTTATGAGTATGAAACCCTAAAATATGCAAAATTTAAAAGTTTCAAGGGGCATAAATCCAGAACCCCCTGGACCTCTGAACCCGCAATCAAACTTGACTTGAGTTTTGTGGTAAACAACTTACATACCAAGTTTGAAGACCTTGTGTTATTTCGTTCACAAGTTATCAGTCGGAAACCCTAAAATTTGCAAAATTTCAAAGTTTCAAGGGGCATTACTCCAGAACCCCTTGGACCTCTGAACCCAAAATCGAACTTGACCTGAGTTTTATGGTAAACAACTTACATGCTAAGTTTGATCACCTTGTGTTATTTTGTTCACAAGTTATCAATCCGAAACCCTAAAATTCACAAAATTTCAAAGTTTCAAGGGGCATAACTCAAGCACCCCTAGGACCTCTGAACCCAAAATCATACTTGACCTGAGTTTTAAGGTAAACAACATACATCCCAAGTTTGAAGACCTTGTGTTATTTCGTTCACAAGTTATCAGTCTGAAACTCTAAAATTCGCAAAATTCAAAGTTTCAAGGGGCATAACTCCAGAATCCTTGGACCTCTGAACCCAAAATCGAACTTGATCTGAGTTTTGTGGTAAACAACTTGCATACCAAGTTTGAAGACCTTATGTTATTTCGTTCACAAGTCACAGTAGGAAACCTTCGGGGACGGACGGACGGACAGACAGACAGACAGACAGACAGATGGACATACGACTGAGGGTATCACATAATACCTCGCCACTTTGTGTGGCGGGGTATAATAATAACTCTCAATACAAAAACAATGTTTTTCAAGATACTTTTTTTGTCTACTAACTACTTCATTGATATTTTTTGGATTCTTTTACTTCGTACCCCAAAAAAATCAATGGGATAGCCTATATAGTAGAGGAGCTTTTTTATTATACAAAATAAGGTTCACATACCTGTCAACTTTTGAAAGCCCCAAGAAGGGAGATCTCCCTACAAAAGTGTCTCAAGTAGGGATATCACCCTACCAAAATTTTTTTCAAGTAAAGATATTTGCCATAAGAGGCTTTCGTGTCATATATTTAGGCTTATCTCAACACAATTTAGTCCAGATGATTTTAAGATGTATTTATATACTCATGGCAGGTACTCTACTAAAGCAATTATTTATTAATGTACATGTATTTGTATACTAAAAAGAATACTATTCCTACATGGGTTTGCTTGACCCTTGGTATGTTGAAGCCTGAAGCTGATTCTAACATGGAGGAAACCCAATTACAAGTCTGTTGCATTAGCAAAGGAATTCCTCCATCATTTAAGCTCTTTCAGTTGGCAATCAAATTAATATAAAAGATAAAATAAATTACCTTGAATTTGTGAATAAAAATTATAAGGCCCTATCAAGTTAATATGAAGATTCTCATCGACCTGTAACAAAAAATCTGGGGTGGGAGGGAGGATTTTATTATTTTTTTCTGATTTTCACTAAAATTGATAGGAATTTAAAGAAAATTTCCAAATAATTGAAAAAAAAAAAAAAAAATTAGCTTAGAAAAAATGGGGCTGGTGGGGATGAGAATCTATTAGTTAAAATTTTTGATGTAGCTATAGACTAATTTTGCAAAATAGCAAGCAAATTTAGCTTTGAGACACTTTTCATGCCTTTAGTTTATTAAAGTCCCAAAATGTTTTTGATGTGTATTAAATTAAATATATAATAATAATAATATAATATTTTAATGCTCAAACACATTCATATTAACTGGTTATGGCATTACAATTAACTAAAACATAGAAAATATAAGAAGATATAAGACAATGTTGACCATCGCATGACAGTGGGGTGTCAGTTAATGATTTTAATAAAAAATATAGTTTCAGAGTTTCAGATAATTACAATTTTGAATTGAAATATGCCAAACAGGCTTTAGCTTTTTCTTAACTTGAAACATTCATTTATAAATTTGCAAGTTAGTTTTAGGATATCAATAGAGTTATTATTGAATATAAAAGACATATATTTAAACATGTTAAAAGTGATACAAGATTTTGACATTGTGTATGAATGTTTACTTAATTTCTGAGTATACATATTTCTCTGTGATGCATAATGAGAGCATACTGAGAAGAAGTGATATTCATCTTCAATGCTCTCATCATTACACAACAGACAAATACGCATATTTCCTCCAATTTTCTTGTTTTGACGAAATATATGACAAAGTCACATATAAGATAAACGTATTATATTCACAAAGGCGTAATGGCGATCACTAAGAAGCCCATACATCAAGTAAAAGTAACTTCACAATATATAGACGATTTTCACATAATGTAACGTCAGTACTTCGCGCAATTTCCGACATTCTGGGGCCGCGAAAAGTAAGAAATATCAGTAAAGATAATTATCATGAAACAAAGAAAATCTCTACTAATAAAAAATCGTTAAATATTTATGTCTCTGATACGAAAAGAATAACTTATTGTCTCTAGATCATCACTGAAATAAAATTTAAAAGATCTTAACTATCACTTTGAAAATTAACAGTCCATATATATTTAAACCAGAGGCTCCCAGGAGCCTGTATCGCTCACCTGGCTTTCAGTTGCCACAATCAAGGTAACAATGTAAGTTATACAGTTGATCTTCAGTTACTCAAACTTTCGTAGGTCGAACACCACCAAAATCTTGAACTGTTTTTAAAGTCTGATCATGTTTTAAATGTATTATATTTCTTTGTTGGGCTTTTTTGATAAAAAATGTTCTTGCTAAGGACCACTTTCGACACCAGTTTTGAAGTCGAGACGTCATTTTGTAAATGGCAGTCAACAAACAATTTTCAACATCGGTTTTGATGTCGCAACATCAATATCTATTTGGAAATCAAATTTCTTTGAAATCGGACGATGTTGAATTTTCCTGCCTTTTTGGTCGCCATTTCAAAAATGGCGGTCAACGAACAATTTTTAACATTAGTTTTGAAGTTGCGACATCAAGACCTATTTGGAAACCAAATGTGATTGAAATCGGACAATGTTGAATTTTCCCGCCTTATTTGGCAGCCATTTTGAAAATGGCGGTCAACGTACAATTTTCAACACCGTTTTCGAAGTCGTAACATCAATATCTACTTGGAAACCAAATTTCACTGAAATCGGACAATGTTGAATTTTCCCGCCTTTTTAGGCAGCCATTTTAAAAATGGGGGTCAACAAACAATTTTCAATATCAGTTTTGAAGTTGCGACATCAAGACCTATTTGGAAACCAAATTTCATTGAAATCGGACAATGTTGAATTTTCCTGCCTTTTTTGGCGGCCATTTTGAAAATGGTGGTCAACGAATAATTTTTAACACCGGTTTTGAAGTCACAACATCAATATCTATTCGGGAAACCAAATTTCATTGAAATCGGACAATGTTGATTTTTCCCGCCTTTTTTGGCGGCCATTTTGAAAATGGCGGTCAACAAACAATTTTCAACACAGGTTTTGAAGTCGCAACATCAATATCTATTTGGAAACCAAATTTCATTGAAATCCGACAATGTCGAATTTTCCCGCCTTTTTTGGAGCAGCCATTTTGAAAATGGCAGTCAAGGAACAATTTTCAACATCAGTTTTGAAGTCGCCACAGCATAACAAACATTTCATCAGTTTACACTTGACCTTCATCTTCTATAGTTTCAGAAATAAAAGATGAAAAATAAGAAAATTTTAAAAATTCGGTGAAAAAAGGGCAATAACTCCTACAAGGGTTTATGGATTTTCTTCAAAATTTGAAGGTGGGTAGACCTTGATATGCTGAACATTTTTGCAATTTACACTTGACCTCTATCTGTTACACTTTTTGAAATAAAAAATAAAAAATGCAAAAATTTTGAAAATTTAACGGAAAAAGGGCTATAACTCTGAGATGGGTTTTCAGATTTTCTTCAAAATTGCAGGGCAGGTAGATCTTGCCATGCTGATCATTTTTACTCCATCAGATTTTTGATATCTGTAACAGTTTTCGAGTTATTGGCCAAAAACTACAATTTACCCCTATGTTCTATTTTTAGTAACAACGGCCATGTTGTTTGACCTAAGGCCTAATCGAACACAATTTTGAGAAGCCATACTCTGGTGATGATTCAGGCCAAGTTTGGTTACATTTGGCCCAGTGGTTTCAGAGGAGAAGATTTTTGAAATTGTTGACAGACAGACGGACGGACGACGGACGCATAGTGATAGCAAAAGCTCACATGGCCTTGTAGGCCAGGTGAGCTAAAAATGAACGGAGAGCAAGTCGCTCTGAAAAGCACTGACTTAAATCTCTTAGTGGTGAGTTTGCTATTGGGATCAGCTGGATTATTGGCCCATAAGAATCTGGTATAGTCGCGGTCCTGTTCATGAAGACATACCTGTAGAAAGGCCTTTTCAATGTCTGTTACTATGGCAACTCTTTCTAGTCTAAATCTGATGAGAAGTTTGGTGAGATCGTTCAAAAAGTGTGTTCATGAGACAGCTATTAAGACTGGGTGAGTTCTAAGATTGTTTGCAACTACAATCATATATGATCCTAATCGGAGTCGTGCTAGAGTCTTTCTTCACCGGATGATGGGGAATGTAGTGCACTTGTTCTGTGTAGGTTTCCGAATCTGGTACCCTTTCAATAAAACCTCTACCTTCTTGTTCGTTGATTATATTGGGTGAATTAAAAAAAAATGGCCCCATGCATATTTTGTTATCTAGACTGAGAACTGTAAAAGTTTTGATACAAAAGATTATATCAATTAATGTGTAGAGTTATGTTGCATGTCCATGCAAAATTTCATGGA
Organism: Modiolus philippinarum; assembly: GCA_002080025.1. NCBI lineage: Eukaryota > Metazoa > Mollusca > Bivalvia > Mytilida > Modiolidae > Modiolus > Modiolus philippinarum. The sequence goes on along the minus strand of MJUU01002611.1, from coordinate 7,561 downwards.
GATATCTTTATTGCTTAAAAAGTTATGCCCGAAAAACATGCAAAAATTGTCCGGAGTGCAACACTTTTTTGTGACATTTTTTTTAACACTACTTTTTTTAAATACATATAAAATAAAAAATACTGATATCTTTTTAAAAGAAAGGCTTTTCACTTAAAGTTTAACATCTTGAGTTAGGAATTCAGTATCTGATTTGTCAATATTAGCAAATGTGTTGCTGCATTTGGCACAAGAACAATTGGAGTCCCATGTCTGGAGTGCAACAGCAAAAATAGAAAAACTGCAAATAAATGAATACTGTGAAAATTCTATGTGTGAAAAATTACATATTTACATTTATTAATGCAGAAAAATATCAATTCCATATGAAAAATATGATACTGAATATTCTAATAACAACACCACCTCCTGATGGGTCATTAAATACATCCATCCTTGTTAAGTTGTTTGTCTAGAGTGCAACATTTGAAGTTTAACAAGTCCTCTTTCCCTGTATATTGATTTTTAATCCACTATTGTTCTTTGTTTCAGACAACATTGATATAAAGATCATTTATCCAAGAATGGAACCTTTTTTCAGAGACACACTTATAATTTAATTGAGAGCAATGTTTATATTGTCTGGAGTGCAACAGTATTTTTAGTTTATTAATGCTTATTTTTAACAGTTCAAATGAAAATCTAAGCATTAAACAACCATTATTTGAAAGAGTGTAACCATTTCAGCAATTTTAAAGAACAACTGGGTCATTCTTTCTATTTCAGACTCTTTTTGTAGACGCTTTATAAATCACATTCTTTTTTTAAAGAAATGCTCTATTTATTTTGTCAAGTCTTTACTTTTGGTTTTTGTTGGCAAAAACATTGATCATCTCCTAAATGCTTTACACCATAACTAAGTTTAAACAATTTTTCATATTGGCAGTATTTGGCATTGCACAATATCATGTTCTTCTTTCATAATTGATGATGTTGTTATACCAAATCTATTTAGAAGTATTTCAATTGAAGTTTCATATGTAAGAAGGCTTGATATCTTAGACAACGGAAATTATGTCCTTAGCTAGCTGTCAGTAACTGCGAGCATTTGTCCGGACAGTACCTGTGTATATTGTTTTCATGTTTTATGTAATTCATTGTAAGGGTACTCGTCTTGATAAGTTGGACTTTTTTCTAGTTTGATTTTTACTGTGAGTCTTTTTGTGTATTTATTTTTTAGTCATTCACCACACATAGGGGGAGGGATCCAAGAAAACGAGTTTAACCCCACCGCAATTTTTGCACCTGTCCCAAGTCAGGAATATGTTGGTGACTGACTTGTCCGTGTCTTCTTATGAAATTTTAGTTTCTTGATATTTGGGTTATTGGATGTGGTTTGTTTCCATTGATTTATTCACTTTTTTACCTTTCTGGGGCCATTTAGGGCTTGCTATATGGTGTGAGGTTCCTCACTTTGTTGAAGACCGTACGGTGACCCCTAGATGCTTTGCTTTGGGTCGTTTTAACCTGGATATGGGATGTTGTCTCCTTGACATTTACCCCATTTCCTTTCTTTTTCATATGGTAAGTCTACTTCAAGGTTTGATTGTAAATAAAAAACCAAGATTATAGTCAAAATAACATAAACAAGAATTAAAAGGCTGGTTAAACCAGCAAAATACCAGAAAGTTTCAACAAAAAGGGCCAGAAAACGACAATAAAAACTTAAAACCATTTGATTTACGGTCATTTCCCCAAGCTTTTTTCCCAATCTTTCTGCTGAAGTTTTCATGGTTATTGCTAGACTAGACATTCCTCAGATACTCTACATGGTAGCTTGATAATTACCTTTACTCTTCATTCACACTTCACTCCAAAAAACTTCACAAGTTTTAATTTGTGAGAGGTTTTAGAAATATGTCTGGAGTGCAACATTTTCACTAAAAGTTAAAAGAATCAAAATGCAGCATTGATTTTGGCTTTAATGTTTATAATTTCATGAATAAATGTAAGCTACATGTCTATATTTACAATTGTTAAGTTTAAATAATATTTTTGGAACTTGTAGACATACATGTAACAAATAAACAAATATCACAAATCAAAATTCTAAAAAAATCACATTTTGAGCTATAAAGCAAAACAATTATTGAAAGACTGGCTAAAATTTGCCCTACAGTAATCAATCTAATGGTCTCTCTTAAAAAAATCAATATTGCATAAGTCTTTTCTATGATTATGTTAAAAATAACCTTTTTATAATTATGATCAATACTTGTTGCACTCCAAACAACATAAATGTTGCCCTAAATCAGCTATTAGTTAGTGTATTCACCAAGCCTTTTGTATAAATGTTCCTCAGGCCTATTTCAATTCAAAAATAAATTTTAAGTTTTTAAAAAGTAACATATGGATAAAATTTAGTTGTTAAACTTAAAATATTGCACTCCAGACAAATATGGATGGTGTAATTGATAAACAGAAAGATTTCTGTGGTTAGTAAAAAAAAATTCAAATAGGTATTATTTATGCAAATTATTTTTATCATTTTTTTCAAAAAGGAGTACAGGAAAGTTTATAGAGCAGGCAAATTCATGACAAATTTAAAAAGTCTGGAGTGCAACATATTAGCAAGAAAATGAAGCAATTTTAAGAATGTCTGTAATTTTTTTCAAAAGAGGTAAATGAATAAAGTTTTTTGCATTCATGTTCAGAATTCATTATATTTTTATAAAATTCAGGTTTTGAATCTACATGATGACTTATTTTATTGGAATAAAAACTTTTTGATCCATAAAACCTATCAATTTTTTCACAGAAATTTATTTTTTGCTGTATTTTTGAAAGATAAATAGGTTGTTTTTGTCCATAATGCAAAACTGATACACTAGTAACAATTAGGATAAAAATAATATATATTTTCTATTTAGTAGCTAAAAGTACAGTGCTTTGAAAATACAAGGTATTTCAAGTTTTTCTGTTGCTTTTCTTCCAGTAAAATATATGAAACTTTTTTATGTCTTCATTTGTTTCAATGTGGCTTTGAATTATAAAACTTTGGTCTATGTACAATAAGGGAACATATAAATCATAATGATTATTTGAGTTTGAAAAATTGCCAAAAAAATTTTTCTTGGTGCCATTTTTTTTTAATTCACCCTATTACTATACATCTGTAACATTTCAGGTTCACGATTCAGTCGCTTGACAATGTTTTCAATCCTCCGTTTAGCTATACTGAAATTAGTCGGCAAGGGGTTGTGGTCGGGTTTCCATGGCAACTTTGCTACATAACGATTGTCTCTATATACAACTGATGATTTTTGGTAATTTTCAAGGTAGTCGACTTCTTTGTCATTTTTGTCACTGCTTTCTACTCCAATTGACTCCAATTTCCAAAATCTCTCTAAGTTGAATTCTTCAACTTTATGCTGTGTCAAAATGTTTTACATTCCAATTTTCGAAGGTCCCCTTTTACAGTTTGGTATCGGTCCACTCAAAAGATATCCAACTTTGGATTTAACAGCTGTGGGCCTGTTTCCTCGAACTACGGTATCTTCTATAAAATCCCAGTAAAAGTCGGCGCCTATGAGTAAAGCAATCTCAAAGGTAGAATCATCAGTTACAACATGAGCGAGTCGTAATCCTGTTAGATATTTCAGATTTGAAATGTTGTTGCGTGTATAACTTGTAAGCGGACTAGCAATGGCTGGAACGACTAATACTTCAACTGGTATTCTTGTTCTATTGAGCGATTGTACGAATATGCGAGCTGTTGTTAGGTTTCGAACTTTATTTCCGGTGTCTCCGAATGCAGATAAGTGAATAGTCTCTACACCAGTAGTTTCAGTATCTAGTTTTGAAGCCAATTCCTCCGTAATAAAAGAACGCTGAGTCCCCTCATCAAACAAAATGTTACTATCAAGGCTAGTAGCGCTTCCATGTCCCATTGTTAATCATGGACTTAAGTTTATTTTACTATACTTTCAGATATGTCCACACTAGGTGGGTTCTCATATGTTCTACAGAATAAAGCATGTTCATCATAGTATCATCCAGGGATGGGGTCGATTACTTTAAAATGTAATTGAATACATTACAATTACTTTGCTTTTGAAATGTAATCAATTACATTACAATTACAGCTATTTTTATTTGTAATTGATTACAATACATTACTTTCCTGTGATGTATTCATGATTAATTTTGATTACTTATGATTACTTATGCTTTGAAATAATTAAGAATCAATTTTAGATACAGTATAATTTTTATATATACATAAATGAAGAAAACACCAATTCACATAAATAAATCAAAAAGAACATATAAAGTATTGTTCAAATTTTGTTTGAATTGCACTTTATCATCATAAGCATTTGGAATGTGGAATCATTTAGTTTACATCTATCTGGACGAAAGAATTTGCCTGCAACACTAAACAGTCTTTCTACAGGTGCTGACGTAGCTGGTAATGCAAGATAAATTTGTGCTAGATTAGATAATGTGGGATATTTTTCTGAATTTTCCTTCCAATACTGTAAAGGATCAATGTCATCAGTGCATGGTTCCATAATATATTGTGAAACTTCCATTTTCACAGAATCACCTGACACATGCCTTGTCTTTTTCTTTGTTGGGGTCATAAAACTAAATAAACCACCATCATCTGATTTGTGCATTTTCTTAGGGGGAGAGAAATCATCATCTGAATGTGATGAAACATTTTTCTGTTTTCGAGCAAATGAAAGCAATTTTTCCTCCATTTCTGTGAATTTTTTTGACCACCTTAGTTTAAACCTTGGGTAAAGCATAGCAGAAAGCTGTTACACATCATTTTCTTTATAGATAGATAGTCGCTTTGAAGTAGAGGATATAAGTGTGGAAACCATTTCATTATTGTATGTTGTTGACAATTCAGATAGTTTGTGTTCAAGTCCCAGAGTTACAGGTATTGCCAGACTACCAGAAACATTTTTATCAGTTTGTACCATGATAGTGGCATCTTCAAATGGTTTTAGAAGCAAACAGAGATCTGTTAGTACATTCCGTTCATATTCAGTCAGTTGAACAGTATCTAATTGATCAAGCTTTGATTTTGGTACATCTAGGACAGACCTAATCATTATGATTTGGCTGTTCTACCTTGTAGCATTGTCACTTTGTAAACGTTTGTCTCCCTCTAATTTTTCGGATGCACATATTGATTTGCGAACATGTTTTACAATAGTAGATGCTTTACTAATAACAGTTTTTAATGAGAGCTTGCTTCCCTAAGGCCATCTTTCACAACCAGCTGCAAAGTATGTGCAAAGCAGCGTACATGTTTTGGTAAATCATTATCAGGAAAGTCTATTTCCACCGAGTTTAATTCAGAGTCCTCATCATCGTCATCGCTGTCTGATAAATTGTTTGATCTTTCCTAATCAAGAGATGTGTCAACTGTATATCCAGGAAGACTAAAATCAAAAGCTTTCACCATATTTGAGGCATTGTCAGTTATTATATGTGTTATTTTGTTTGCAATATTGTAGGAAGCCACAGCCTCTTCATATTCCTGACGAATGTTTTCAGCACAATGTGAACCCTTAAAACGCTTACATAAGACCATAATTGATTTCATACACCAATCCATGATAAAGTGCCCTGTAATCCCTAAGAACCCTTTCATTTGCCTATTGGACCACAGGTCGATAGTAAGACACACACTTTCCACAGAACGTAACTGTTCTTTCAAGCTTGATTGAATTTGAGTTGATTTTTGATAAAGCAGTTTTGTTGATAAATGCTTCCTGCTTGGGATTTGATACTTGGGATTTAATGCATCCAAAATTGCTTTAAACTCGGGGTTTTCTATTGTAGAGAGGTATCAGGTTTCCTGCTATGAATGTTACTAGAGCATCAGTTATTATTTGTTGGCTAGGATCACTGGATAAGTATTTCTTAGTAGTTGAGGATTGGACAAAATTTTCCATTGAAGACTGATTGAAAATTGTGCTTTCTTCAGATTTGGATTGCAGATATATGTCTCTGCGTTTTCTCTGTAAAAAAAGTAAAGATCTAAACTTTATAACAATAACATGCAAGGACTGTTATAAACTTGTATATTCAAGATTTGTATTAATTAATTAATTAGATATTGTACAAACTTTTGGTGTTTATCTAGTTGACACCTACATGTTTTATTTGAATGAATTATAGCCCTAAGACATGAAAAATAAGTGTTAATTAATATAAGTCAATTTCACTTTCAATAAATTAAAAGGGTATTTAAATAAACTGATGTGCGATTAAATTATATTAGTGACAAAAAAACATGGTAACTTTTGGTTGCTATCATATGTTGATGTTGTAAAATTGTCTTAGTTCACTGCAAATAGGGGGTGGTTTTCAAATAACTGTTGGTGATTCAGTTTTGACTGCCATCATATATATATGAAGATGTTGATTTTTAATATTGAAGAATAAAAAAAAATAATTTCATTCACTCCATATGCTAAATGTAAGAGATTAATCATATATTTTTGTGATATTATTTATCTCAATAGTAAACATAATTTGGTAAGATTGTTATATATTACATTTATATTGAGGCTTGTTTAGGGTGGTCCCAATATCCCATATCCCTGTAAGTCTGGACGAAAATATCCCTTTGAAAATTAAAGATATCCCATTAATTATTGAAATATCCCATTTTCCACAGTCAAAATATCCCATATCCCAGTACTTTTTGTCTCAAATATCCCATATCCCATTAACAAAATAGGCAAATATCCCATATCCTAATATACATTAAACAAGCCTCTATATTGGATGGACTATCAGGAAGATTTCTTTATAAAAAATATAAAATAAAACTTTTTTTCCAACTTACCTTCAGATGGGTAGCAAAATTAGATGTACTTCTGATATTGCCAGATATATAGGTGTCTGGACAAAGTTTGCATTTTATTTTA